>PVIJ01019359.1:0-23775 GCA_004024925.1 Scalopus aquaticus
TGAACAGAGGGGTGAGGAGGGCTAGTGTAGAGCGTTGTTCACAGCCCTTGGCCAAATCTGCCGAACCCTCTCCATCCAAGCTGAGGGGCCCTCTGTGTGGACTGGGCTGGGCAGCCCCTCAGGCACCAGCTCTCACCCTTGGAGCGCGTTGCATGTGCACATGGCCGAGGTGGGCTTGTCTGGCTTTCCTCTGAGTCCCCCACTCCGTGGGCGCTGTATCCTTTCGCTGGCTGAGTTAACCTCTCTTCCAGGCAAGAGAGGTGACCAGAGGTGTTTCCTTAGCCAGAGGGCCTTTTCTTTCTCCTGTTGAGTGTGCTTGCAGGATAATCTTATTTACTCTTTCCTGTAAGTTCTGGATTATCTAAGAATTTTCTTTTAGAAAGCAACTTGACCAGTTTTGGTGGCCATTTAAGTCTAAGAATTGAAATTGCTGAGTTTTAATCTGATGCATCCTTTAGATTGGTAACCTTAAGATTTCTTGGTTTTTTGTTTTTTGTTTATTCCTTCTGAAGGTTTTTGAATGAATCTCGTAATCAAGTTTCTTGTAGTTTGAGGGATATGTAGCAATGTAGGCATTTTTCTTATTTCATTCTTACTTTGTGCCTTTTTTACTTAGGCTTTAAGCAGTCACACTGCTTTTACCAAACACAGCGAGGAACTTGGAACTGAGGAGGGCGAAGTTGAAGAGATGGACACTTTAGACCCTCAGACAGGTCTGTTTTACCGATCTGCCCTGACTCAGTCACAGTCAGCTAAACAGCAGAAACTTAGCCAGCCCCAGCTGGAACAGACTCAGTTGCAAGTGAAAACTCTGCAGTGCTTCCAGACCAAACAGAAGCAGACCATCCACCTGCAGGCAGACCAGCTCCAGCACAAACTCCCGCAAATGCCCCAGCTTTCCATCAGGCATCAAAAACTCACCCCTCTCCAGCAAGAACAAGCACAGCCCAAGACAGATGTACAGCACACACAGCATCCCATGGTGGCCAAAGACAGGCAGCTTCCTACCTTAATGGCACAGCCCCCACAAACTGTAGTACAGGTGCTTGCAGTGAAAACCACGCAGCAGCTCCCTAAACTGCAGCAGGCTCCGAACCAACCAAAAATCTACGTGCAACCCCAAACCCCCCAAAGCCAAATGCCGCTGCCAGCCTCGTCAGAGAAACAGCCGGTGAGCCAGGTAACGGAATATTGATAGCATGCAAAGTTAAACTCTGTTCACGGAAAAAATGAGAACGTCACGACCCTATTGTGATTAGCAGTGCTTTCTCCTGGCAAGAGGAAACTCAAAAGCCTCATTACGCTGGTATTACTTTGCCCCATCAGAAGGTTGACATTAGGGAAGAAATGCACGCATTAATATAGGAAGAAAAAAAAAGCATAGCACTCAGAACTTGATTTTCCAGATAGTTTTTAATGAAATCACTTCAGCATTGACCAACAGTGCATAGAAGCTGTATTCCTAAATTATTTTTATTTTTTAGGTAAAAAATATTTCCATGGTTGTAGACTCTTAATTCTGTTGCAATAATGCTAAGTAAACTACAGTCTTTTAAGGAACTTCATTAAACATCTTCCTTTGTAGTTTACATCATCACCACCTAGTTAATAACTTTATCTTTTAGATTTATTTTATAGATTACAGAGGAATTATCTGTGGATATTCAAAAGAAATTATATTAGGGAAAATCAGTGGCTTTGGAGTGATATATATATGTGTGTATGTGTATATTATAAATACATATAGAACATGTTTGTGTAAATGTAATTTGAAGCAAAAGATTGAAAAAAAAATCCTGCTTCTTTTTACTTTAAAAAGCCGAAGATTATATGAAATAATTTGAGACGGCTTGGAAGTGTACTGTGTGGGGATATAAACCCCAAAGGAAAAACAAGGCTGCTGTGACTTTTTTTTTCTTTACTGCTATGAACCTTGACTGGCTGAACAAGGGTTCTTTCAACCCCTCCTCTTTCCCGAGATTCCTTAGAAGTAACCAGATACTTTCCCATCCAGCCTCCTTATTAAAACACCAAGCTTCAAAATGTCTTCCTAGTATACCGCACGAATGTTTCTTTTGCCATATTGTCTGGGGTGTTTGATAGGTTTTTTCAAAGAGATGTAGCTGTAACACACACAACCCCAATTTGTTTTCAGGTGGAGCAGCCAATTATAACCCAAGGATCCTCTGTTACAAAGATAACTTTTGAGGGGCGCCAGCCTCCCACAGTTACAAAGATAACTGGTGGCAGTTCTGTGCCTAAGCTGACATCACCAGTTACAAGCATATCTCCCATTCAGGCCTCTGAGAAGACAGCAGTGTCAGACATCTTGAAAATGTCTTTGATGGAAGCTCAGATTGATACAAATGTAGAGCATATGGTAGTGGATCCCCCAAAGAAGGCTCTTGCCACTAGTATGCTCACTGGTGAAGCCGGATCAGTACCTTCCACCCATGTGGTGGTGACAGGGATGGCGAATTCCACTCCCCAGCAACAGAAATGTAGAGAGTCCTGTGCAAGTCCATCTGCTGTTGGTCCTCCCCTAACGACAAGGAAAATCGATGCTACAGGAGTGCCTACGGCAGGCCAGTTCATGCGTATTCAGAATGTAGGCCAAAAGAAAGCTGAAGAGAGCCCAGCAGAAATTATCATCCAGGTAAGAATTCGAAGGGGTTTGGTATGTTTTGGGATGTCGTAAGAGGAGTCAAGCCAACATGGCAAAAGGCAGCTCTTTGAGCTGCTTTTGACAAATTTGCTTTGATACCTATTGCAAATGAATTTATATTTTTTTCTGCAAGAGAGTTCTAGAAATTGATGCCATGTTGCCGTATAGCACACTTTAGAGGCAATCAGGTGTCCCAAATCTGTATGTCAACTTGATTTATAGATTCAAGTCATACTTGTCAGTGTTAACTTAGTAAGTTAACCCAGAAGATTGGTAAATTCCTGGAGCCAAACTTTGAGCTCCCCAGTCTATGCTCAGAAACTCTCAGGATATAACTAGATTGCACGTCTATGTCAATTTCAGGGACCCTTTCCTTGGAAAAATACACTTCTTGATCTTGATCCAGATTTATGGTTTTCAGGACAATAAAACCTTAATTAACTGAAATGTCAGGAGAAACATGTTGTAAAAGAATGTTTCTAAGTAATTAACTTTTATATCTAACTTGGGATTAACCATAAAGCTTTGCTTTCTATTTCAATCATGATTACTGAAAAATCTTGTTATGATTACTGTCCTGCCTAGGTAAGTACAGGCTAGTGAACATAAGGATTATTCATTGATAGTAGTTCTTCTTGTGCCTCACACTCCCTTCATTCTAGAACTCATCTGTCATCATGGATAATAGATCAAGAACATTGAATCACTGAGTCTAGACTAGCCCTAAGAATTTGTGTTTTATCTCCCTCTCTCCTTGAAGGGAATCAGGATGTTTTCATGACATTTGTCATTTTTTGCTCAGTTTATATATGACTTAGAAGGTATCAGAACAGCACATTTTAGTTAATTGAGAATTTAGATTTATTGAAATATGGACAGTTTAGAATTTATCATAGATTCAGCTATTGTGTGACTTGGAAGCAGTCTGTAATAAATCCCTTTCCCATGACGCCAAGTTATAAGAGAATGCAAATTGACCAATTTTAATCACATAACGTAAGTTGGGGGGAATGCTTGAAGCCAAGTAGAAATGACTATTGAATTATTCAAATAACGTATACCTCTTCGTAAGAACAAGTGTTAGTGAATGAAATAATCCTTGACAAAGGGATTTGTCATGTTGTTGTTCTCCCTGCTAAAGACGGTAGGGTATAGGAGAAAGGTTTCCTAGCTTTGCCATTCATGGTGTAACTTTGAACAAGGCTACTTAACCTCAGTGTTGCCTTAGTTTCCTCATCAGTAAAATGAGAATAAGGAATGCCTACTTTACATGATTGATGTAAGATTAGAAAAAATTGAGATGAAGCACCTAGCACAGTACTGGCTCGAAGTGATTGCTGAATGACTACATGTAGGTACTACTGCTTTTACTATAATTACTGTAATTCCTGGTATGCTCACTAAATTGGAAACCATTTTGGTTGACTTATTTGGAAATTATTGGGTTGTCGGAAAAGTCAGGATGCATTTTTGCATAGAAAGCAAAAAAATGTCATGACTTTTCCGGGACCCCAATATTTTCTGTAGTTTATGGACAGGGTGAAAATATAATTTGTTTCATGTACCAAGGCTGATAACTGATGAGTAGGTTTTATCATGTACCTTGTGCTAGGTTGTTGCTCTGTCAGGGATAGGTAACACAGTGCTGAAGAACCAAGCTTTTGGAGTCAGAAATACCTAGATATGAACATTGCCTGTACTCCTTGCTAGCATTGTGGCTTTGAGCAACAGAGTAACTCTGTAGCCTCGTTTCATTGCCTATGAGATGGAAACGGTAATACTTCCCACGGTGGTTTTAAAAATTAAGTAAGGATATGTATATAAACCAGCTGGTCAGGTATCTTGTACAGAGTATTATTCAGTAGAAATAGCGTATGTTGTTATAATCATCATTAATATATTGTTAGAACATTTTCAGATCTTATTTGTTATGCTTAGTTTTGACCTAAAGTATCAGTTTTACTGACTGAGTAGAATACCAATGGGGATGTGTAAAGAAGTGTCCAGAAGTACTTTGATTGCTTGAAAGATGTCTGTAGAAAGTCAGGATGTTGATACTTACTGCTCTGAGTGAAAAGCATTGTTTTTTGTAGACAGGTGTCTGTTTCATTCGTTCATTCATTTCATTTATTCATTCATTCTTTCGTTCATTCCACGTAAATTATTTAATGTCTGTGTTCAAGGCACTGTGCTGGGAGCTACAGGTAGAAGAGTAAATAAGATGAATGTATATATTCAATGCCAGAGGAGCCTTATATATCATGTGGAATTCATAGAATTTAAGAAACACGGGATCTTTAGAGCATATCTTCTCCAACTAACTTACTTTACACAAAATTAAATTAAGATGCAAGGAGGTGAAGTGACTTACAGAGGTCCATAGCAAGTCAGACCCAGAGTGGAACTAAAATCTAGGTTTCCACATCCCAACTGAGACTTTCTCAGAATGATCAGCGGTGGGGGATGGGGAGAAGCACACAAACAAAAAACTCCACTGTCCTAGAATCAGTGCCTAAACATCTTGCAATATTTTCTTGAAAGTATTAAATTTACATCTTTCCTCTCTCAGTAGCAGATTATTTTGCAAAGTGCTGATATTCAGCTTTGCTCTGGGGTTTTTAATGTTGAAGGTATTCGTTGGACAAATGTTTATTGAGCATCTGTTCATGCTCTGGACATCTAGTAATAGGATAAAAAGTAGTTTAGAGTTTTGCTGTAGTCCATATTTTCATGGAGCTTACATTCTAAGGGCGAGAAACAATTTAGTAAGGAGATGGTAAATGCAGTGAAGAAAATGTAAGTGAATATAATAGAGGTGGAGGGATGGGATCAACCCAGTAGTCTGGTTTCATGTTATAGAAGGAATTCTTCTCAAGTTCTTTTAAACTCTTAAGCATTTGAACTAAGATACAAATGATGGGATGGAACCAGCTATACAAAGATTTGTTTTCCAGCAAGAGGGGAAGAAATAGTGCAAAGACCCTAAAGTAGAAGTTTGACATAAAGCTGAAGCTATGGAAAGAGTTGGATTTTATATATAGCAAGTACACTAGGAAGTAATGGTAGTTTTAAATCGGGGTATGATATGAACTGATGTACCTTTTAGAAAGATATCTGGTAAAGATGAGAAAAAAGAATCTGACAAGGCGATATGGTTACAATATGTATCTACTGGTATTATTTTGTTAGTAAAAACAGTCTTCTCTACTCTCATTTTCATTATAAATTGTTTCTTTGTGACTCAAATAAATAACTTCCCTTTTGACTACCAGAGAGTTACCAAAATGCTTAAAATACATGTGGCATCAGCAAATTAACCAATCATCTTCAGATAATAATGAACAAAATTTGGCTACATTTACATTTAAATTTGCTTAATTATCAAACAAAAATATACACCAAAGTCTGTCTCTTGAATAGGCTTTTGAATAGGCACAGACTTCACATGACCTCCTTTGTTAGAAGAGGTGCCATCCAGGAGTGGAAACATCAGTTTTAGTTGTTAAGACTTAGATTTGAATCCTGCTATTAATCCTGACTGTCCATGTGATCTTCACTAAGTCACTTACCCTTTTAGTTTCCTCATTTTAAAACAGAAGTAATGTTTTCCTGTAATGTTAATATGATTTAGTAGACCATTACATGAAAGTACCTAGCACAGTGCTTGGTGTATAGTAGCTGTCAATTTTCTTTTCCCTTCCTTAGCACTTTTGGGGAAATCCTTCTGTTGCCTTTCCTTACCGTAAAGTGTCTCTCCTGTGTCTTGTCTTCCAGGCCATTCCCCAGTATGCTATTCCTTGTCACTCCAGCTCCAACGTGGTGGTAGAGCCCAGCGGGCTTCTTGAGCTAAACAACTTCACCAGTCAGCAGTTGGATGACGACGAGACGACAATGGAGCAGGACATAGACAGTAGCACAGAGGATGGAACAGAGCCCAGCCCTTCTCAGAGTTCTGCTGAACGGTCCTAGTGTTTTGGACACAGGAGTGCACTTTAAAACCTACTTGATTACCAAGTGTCCAGGGAAGCCCTTGTATTTTGATGTATAAAGAGAGCACTTTGCCCATGCTAAGGCTGTGGACCCCAAAACAGCAGTGTTTCAACAAGAAGTGCTGTAGGAGCAGCATTTTAAAACAACAAAACTCACAGGGGAATGTACTTTTATAAAAAAAAGAAGAAAAAGAAAAAAAAAAGAAAAAGATGCACATCTTCAGTGACATGAGACCTGATACTCTTTCTCTGTTGGACCATGGCCACTGGAAAAGTTTGTCTTGCAGTCGGAGACTTTTCCTGTGCATGATCCTCAACTGGTTTCTACTAAGCAAAATACCATCTAGAAAAAGGAGAATGTGAACAGTTTGTATTTTGAAATGGTGTGTTGGGAACAGTTTTTTCAAGATCTTGTATGGTTTTGTAAATCCCTGAAGTGTTGAATTGGTAGACCATATTACATTTGCTCAGTTCATAGTTTATAAAATAGCTAGGAAAATACTGGCATTAAAGAATCCTTGTTGGATGGTGGAAATTAGATGCCTAACCAGTGGGAAGTGCTTTGTGGGTGGCTTGTACATTTTCATCAATTGTGTACTTATTTATTGTGTTGTTGTTCCTTTG
The DNA here is from genome assembly GCA_004024925.1 of Scalopus aquaticus. Taxonomy (NCBI): domain Eukaryota; kingdom Metazoa; phylum Chordata; class Mammalia; order Eulipotyphla; family Talpidae; genus Scalopus; species Scalopus aquaticus. The sequence continues at coordinate 7,279 of PVIJ01019359.1, forward strand.
TGCTCTAGGCAGCATACTTGCCTTCTATTTATTTAAATGTAAACATTTCAAAGCAGGCCATAATCCTTCTGACAAATTTCCTGTAAACCAGGATTGCCTACCCTTTTCCACCTTCTGCTTCCCCTGCGCCCCTGTTAAGAATACTTACAAGAAAATGTTTCGTTGTGAAGCAGAGGAAAAGAAACATTTTCTAGCCCAAAGGAAATATCCAGTTATGTTCAGGAAAACAATATTCATATGATGCTATCTTAACATTGAAATTGCACATTCATATTGGACTGAGACTTTGAAAATAACTTTTACATACTTTTGTTAACCCCCTTTGAAATGTATAAAAAGTTCATTTACTATTCTTAATGTAATGTTCTTAAGCATCTTACCTTTTTTGGACAGTTTGTTTAAGCAATATGTTTGGGTCTTGTGATCACTGTCTGTCACAAGTAGAGTGAAGGGTATGTGGGTGGGAGGGTAAGAGTCAGTTTTGACAAGTTGTGGCAAAGGAAACTACTTTTCATTTTTTTAAAAATGTAAATAGAAAAGTTTTTAACGGTTTTATATAGATTTCACTATAAATAAGCATTTTAAGACTGACAAATACTGAAATGTATATACATCTATCAGCATAACTGCCCAATTTTTTTGGTGCTGAAGTACTGTAAGTAGAATTCATCAACAGTCTCCTAATTTTTGCTTCTATATCTGGAAAAAAAAAAACTGTGATATTATAGTTAATAAATCCCCACTAGAGTGACACTGAAGATTTAAACGCTAGCATTCATAAGATACTCTGATCTCTGGTAGTTGTCATTACTTCTACTAGGTGATAACGACTTGCCCATAGATGGAGCTGTTGGATATTATTTTATTGTACCAATTCATGTTTAAAAGACTTTGTGACTCTGTTTCTAGTTAAGTAATTTTTTAACCTCTTGGGTCATAGACTTCTTTGAGTATCTGATTACACTATGAATTCTCTCACCAAAAAGATACAGTTGCCAATATACATGTTAGATTTTACATAAAATTTTAGGGGTTCATGGGCCTCTAAGCCTATCCATGTATTCCAGATTAAGCCCTCTGTCGTGCTCAATTCATTACTTACAGATGTAAGTTTTTATAAAATAAAATATCTTTTAAACCTTCATGGATCAGGTAACAAGAGCCAACTTGAATAAAGTTATTGTGTTCTACTTCTACATAATCTGGCAGCATAGCATACCTATGTACCTTCAAAAGTTTAGCCTTTGTATTTTACAATTGAAATGGTGCATGAAACTTCCATAATCTGTATTTCAAAAATTAGTATATAAAGAAATTATCAAGTGAGGGATTTTTTTCTTTTAAGGGTGTTAATTTCAAGGAGAATGTGAATTATTTTATTTGGTCAATATTAATAGAGCCAGGTACTATTCAGAGCACCACATATAGTCTAGCAAATAAGTAAAAAATCTAACCCTCACAGCATTTACAAAAAGAACTTTGTGCTGTTGAAAGGGATGTGTGAGGGCTAAAAGGTGGAGGAAACAAGAAAGATAAGGGTTTCTTGATTAAGTGGATGGCTGGTAATACCATATATGCACCTTCAGGCATCCTTTTAGTGAAAGTTTTAGCATTAGATCTGTATTTCATGTGTTTAAATCCATAAGTTAAATGTAATTTTAACTCATCTTGGGAAAGATATTCAGAGATTACATTACAGATACTACAAAAAATTGTTAGAACCCTACCAGCTGTTACAGAAAAATCCATCTGGTTTAAAATAAGCTGGTAACTACTTTGTATTGCAGATGCAGCTATGGTCAACTTAAAGAACTTTAAAAAATAAATAGCCTTATTGAGATTAATTCACATACCATACAATTCACCCACTGAAAGTGTTACACAGTTCAATGGTTTTGAGCATTTTTACAAGGTTGGGCAACCATCACTACAATCAAGTTTAGAACATTTGCATAGCTCCATAAAGAAACCCTGTAGCCATCACCCCTGAAGCCCTACCACCACCACCCCAACCTTCTCTATGGATTTGCCTATTCTGGGCATTTTATATAAATGGAATCATATAATATGTGGCCTTTTGTGACTGGCTTCTTTTGCTTAACATAGTATTTGCAAAATTCACCCATGTTGTATCATGTATTCCTTTTAATGGCTCAATAATATTCCATTGTGTGGATATACCACATTTTAGTTACCCACCCATCAAATGATGGATGTTTGAGTTGTTTCCATTTCTTGGGTTTTAGGAATACTACTATGGATATTTGTTATAAGTATTATATACATTTTCAGTCTTCATTTATCTAGGAGTGCAGTTGCTGGTTCATATGTTTCATACATATATGTTTCATACATATGGTTCATAACTATGTTTAACCTTGTAGAAAACTGACACTTTTCCGGTGACTGCACATTTCTTACCAGCAGTGTAGGAAAGTTCCAGTTTCTTTATATCCTTGTCAACACATTGTCTTAGGGTATGAAATGGTCCTTTATGGTCTTTCATTGTGACTCTGATTTCCATTTCACTGGTACCTAACAATGAGCAGCTTCTCGTGTGCTTAATGGCTATTCATATACCTTTGGGAAAGTCTCTATTCAGTCATGTGTCCATTTTTCAACTTTTTTTATTTTCTAAATTGAGAAGTTTTGAAGTACAGAAATGATTACTATTAAGAGAAAAGCTGTAATCTGCTTATTCATCATCCTTAAAACTTTAGGGCAATTCTCTTTAATGTAACGAATTGCTTAACGTTCTTAAAACTGCATAGAGCTTTATCGTTGAAAAAATGCTTTTCAATACATTTCTTTGTGAGGTTATCTCAGTGTGCTGGGATAGGAGAACATAGTACAAAAGAAATGGTGGTCAGGTGGTCTGGACTTGAGCCCCAGGCTCCTTTTGTATTAATCACTTGAACTTAAGAAAGTCACATTCCCTATAATATAAAGTATTTCTGATGTATTGGGATTATATGAAAACTAGATGAAATAGTGCAGGTAATAATTTCAGGCACAGAATTAGTAGGTACTTTATTTTTTTCTATAAAGTCTAGTGTTTATACAACTCCCACTTTATAACTAGAAATGAGGGCTCATTGACAAGTGAGGTACCAAAACGTGATACTGGCACCAGTTGCTGCTTTTGTAGAGGAATGTGTGTCACCAAACACATGACTGGCCTTTGAGAAGACAGTAACTTGGGCTTGTCTAGAGCATGGCCCCTTCGCCAACCTTAGTCCCTGCACACAGGTGCTCCATTCAGGTTTGTTTTTTTTTTAGTTCAATTATGTGTCACAAATCCGAGATAAGAGGAAGTAGAATGAAAAAGCACCATATAAGCAAGGCCTTTCCCAGAAAAGACAGTGAAAAAACAGTTTGCTGCCTCTGCTTGCAGCTTTTTAAGCCTTTAAGTAAGCAAGGCTTGATGATCTATATATTGAAAAATGAAACACAGTGGGATGGGATTTGTTCTGTGGGAAGGCCTGCTCTGCCTGTTTTCCTTGCTCACACAGGCACACTGTAACTGAAATTACATGCTAATTTATTTATTTTGAAACAGGCCTGAGTTTGAATCTGGCAAGCCCTGTGAGCTTGGACAAGTAGAGTTAAAACAGAAGAAGATGGAATGAATTATAATTTGTAATATCCAATTCCCATTTTTTAGAAAGACTGATAGATATGTAATCTCCTTACCCCCACCCCCACACCCCCGCCCCAGTGAAGTGGTTCTTTGAGTCATTCTGACTTCTCCTCTCCACAAATAGTTATTAGGTACTTCCTAAGTGCAGACATTGGGGATAGGGTTGTTAGGCATGGAGTGGGAATCCCTACCTACCTGGAGCTTCTGCCTAGTAAGGGAAATCAAAGATCGCCTGCCAAATGTATTCAGTGATAAGTGCTGTGATGGCATATTTAAGAATGAGGAGGTTGGAGAGTTTGCCTCATGAGCTGAAGGAAGAGGATTTAACTAGCCAAAGAGGAGAGGCAAATCCCATCCCACAGTGTTTCAATCCATTTTTCAATGTATAGGTAGGTCATAGGGGAGAAGACAGGCAGATGGACAGAAGGAACAAAAGCCCAGTGGTAGGAGAGGACCTTGGAGTAGGCCAGGATTGCTGTAGCACTGAGAGGAAGGACAGCAGGTGGGGGCAGAAAGTAGAGGCCGAACTATATGAACTTGTAGGTTCTGATAAATGTTTGGGTCTTTGTTTCAGTAATAATCACTGAAAAGTTTTAGGCCTTTGGAGCTGCTGAAATGAATTAATATATTACAAAATATTTAAATTGTGTTGGTCCATTAGAACAGAAATATACTGAAATTTCTTTTTTGCTGCTAGTCCCCTGCTTAGTTCCTTTTCTCAAACATCTTCAATGGTGCCCCAGTACTCTTGTATGAATTTGGCATTCAGGGATCTTATCCAAAGCCTCAATCTATATTTCTAGGTTCATAGCCCACTTCCCTACCCTAATCTACTGCCTATCTCCACCACTGCACACGGATTTCATGCTCTTGATTGGAAGTCTTCATTCCTCAAAGCACTGCTTGAATTTTATTTCCTTCACCAAAACTACCCAGATATCTTCGTTGAGGACCCCACCCCACTGCTGGGTTCCTCTTAACATTTGGGGAAAAACACCTGTTTACTTAGTACTTGCCATTTGTTACTAATGTGAATGAATATGTGCAGTGCATAAGGATCTTTTGTATAGGCAAGGATTTACATTTTTTGGAAGTGACCAATTCCCTTATATAATACCTGATCGGAGTTCCGTGTGTCCACTGTCACACAATGTGAGAGTTCCTGTGCAAAAAATCCTCCACAATGTACCTCTTAGTCCTTGAAATGCAATTCTAGAGAATCAAGAAAATTCAACCTAAAGTGAAAGTAGTTGAGGTTTCTTGATTTTTTTTTCTCTTATGTCCTTGAACCTTAAGACTTAGTGTTCTAGTTTGTTAGAGTTTAATGAGAGCATTGATGAAAACTTCACTCTTGCATTCAAGTCAGAAGCATTCTATTTGGATCTCCTAACAACCAATGGCTATTTCCTTGCCAGAGTTTATTTGCGAGGGTCCGTGCGCAACCCACATCCCTTTTCACTCTACACAGTCTTCCTGCAACTTTCATCTGTGCTATGACGCCAACCTCTACCAATATATGGATTAATTGAATAATTGAATGTATATTTACTGAGCACTTATTATGTCTCAGGCACTGTTCTAGTAATATGTAGTGAACAAAATAATAAAAAGAAAACCCTATGTAGCTTACATTCTAAATTAGCAATAAAATTGAACTTTAAAAAGACATGCATGTTAGTGATAATAAGGAGGAAAAATCAAGTAGGAAAGTTGAATTTGAAATTCCTGGGCCTGTGAAGTTTCAGATAGAAGAGAAAAGGAAGGTCTCACTGAGAAGGTGACTTGAAAAAATCCTTGAGGAAGTGAGAAAGTCAGCCAGGCTGATGCCTGCAGGAACAGTGTCCCAGATGGAGGAAAGAGCAGGTACAAAGGCCTTGAGATGTGTGCCTGGCATGTTGAAAGAACAGTAAGGAAAATAATGAGATAGGGTAAGAGTGAACAGAGTAGGAGGGGTCAAAGAACTGCAAACCATTCTAGTTTTCAAGGTTTTTATAATAGAGTGTTGGATTTTGTGAAATGCCTTTTATGCATCCATTGAGATTATCATGTGGTGTTTCTCCCATTATTAAAGTATATACATTGAACTACCCATGCATTTTTGTAATATATCCCACCTAGTTATGGCATGTAATCCTTTTTAATATGCTTTTAAGTTTGATTTGCTAGTGTTTTACTGAGGATTCTTGCATCTATCCTCATAAGGGATGTTGGTCTGTAATTTCCTTGTCATATCTTTAATATCAGAATAATGCTGGCCTCACAAAATGAGTTAGGAAGTGTTCCCTCTGTATTTTTTGAAGAGTTTGAGAAGGATTGAATTTGCTCTATTTTGGTAGGATTCACCAGTGAAACCATTTAATCCTGGACCTTCCTTTGTTGGAGATTTTTGATTAGTGATTAATCTCTTTTGATATAGGTCTTGATATTTTCTAACTTTTTTTAAAATCAGTTTAGGTAATTTGTGTGTTTCTAGAAATTTGTTTATTTCACCTAGGTAATCTGATTTATTAATGTACATTTGCCCATAATATTCTTATAATCCTTTGTTTCTGTTAGAATAGTGGTAATGTCCTCACTTTTATTTCTGATTTTAATTATTTGTGTCTTCTTCTCTCTCTTTTTTTTGTTAGTCTAGCTAAAGTGTTGTCAATTTTCTTGATCTTTTCCAAGAACTGACTTTTAGTTTCAGTGATTCTCATTTTTCTATTCTCTCTTTCATTCATCTCTGTTCTGTTCTTTTTATTTTCTTGCTTTTATTAGCTTTGGGTTTAGCTTTTCTTTCTTTTTTTTTTTTTTCTAGTTCCTTAGGGCGTAAAGTTAACTTACTGATTTGATATCTTTTTTCATTTTTAATATGGGCATTTACTGCTATAAATTTCTCTCCAAGCATTGTTTTTGCTCCTTTCCCTAAGTGTTAGTATGTTGTGTTTTTTTCGTTCATTTCCAGGTATTTTCTAATTTCTTTTTTTGATTTCTTGTTCTTTGGCCTATTGGTTGTTTAAGAGTATGTTGTTTAATTCTCATGTTTGTGAATTTTCTAGTTTTCCCTATTATTGATTCCTAGCTCCACTCTATTGTTGAGTTCTGTATGATTACTACTGGTGTACTGAAGCCTCCAAAAGTCACAATTACTGAGGAATTATTTCTCCTTTTAATTCCATTAATACTTGCCTTATGTATTTGGGCTCTTTGTTGTTTGGTACGTATGTTTATAATTTTATGTCTTCTTGATGAATTAATTGCTTTAATCAGTACATATTGTCTTTTCTTTGTCTCTTTTAAAAGTTTTTTACATAAAATCTGTTTTGTCTGATGTTGTATAGTTAACCTCAGCACAATTTGGTTACCATTTACATGGACTATTTTTCTATCCCTTCACATATAATCTACTTGTGTCTTTAGATCTGAAGTTATTCTCTTATGGATAATATTGGATTGCAGTTTTTTATCCAATCTGTCAGTTTATTTTTTTTTTAAGATTTATTTATATTTTGCATACAAGCTGAGGTGCAGGCCAGGGGTGTGGGGCGGTGAGAGGGTTCACCAGAGACAGAGTGGGGAACACTATCAATCTGCTTTTTGATGAGCTTAATCCATTTACACGTAATGTAATTTCTAATAATAAGAATTTACTTCTTCTACTTGATATGTGTTTTCTATATGTCATATCTTTTTAACCTCTCCCCCCATTTTCTCCATTAGTGCCTTCTTTTGTGTTTAGTTGCTCTTTTGTAGTGAAATGTTTTAATTCTCTTGTCATTTCCTTTGTGTTTATTTTAAATCTATCTAGGTATTTATTTAACCTGGGAATTATATTTATATATCCTAAATTTATAGCAATACTTTAACAGCATATAAAAACTCTACTTCTATATAGTTTTGTTCCCCCATTATATTATCATTACACATTATATCTTGACACATTATGTACCCAATAACATAGATTTATAATTAATTTTATATATTTGTTTTTTAAATCATGTGGGGGAAAAAATGGAGCTATGAATTAAAGATACAATAATACTGACTTCTTTATTTGTCCATACAGTTGCCTTTACTTCTCCATATGACTTCAAATTACTGCTGAGTAGCCTTTTGTTTCAACCTGAAAAACTTCCTTTAGCATTTCTTTTAGGTAAGGTGTAAGATTATTAACTTCCTGATCTTTGATTTATCTGGAAACATCCTAATTTCTCCTCATTTTTGAAGGCAATTTTATCATATAGTGAAATCTTGGCAGGTTCCCCCCCTCCCTTTTTATCCAGCACTTTAACACTTTGTGGTCCGCTCACGTATTAGTACGTGTTTTTGTCACCAGTATCAGGTAGCCACTCACGTATTAATACGTGTTCATCTAGTCTCTGGTTTTTCATGCCATGGTGGATTTATTTGGAACTATTAGGAGCTATTTCTTTGATCATACTCAGTCTAGAAGATTTACACACTGTTTTGGTGAAAGTGTAAAGTGTTTTATGAGAGATATTACAGTTTTTTTTTAATATCCAGTAGTTCAGGAGTTGTGTGTGTTTTATTGAATGCTTATAGCATTCATGTGGTGGCACAGAAAATGGCCGGCCCCAAGGGCTGGTAAATTTAAAGGGCACCGGCACACAAAGTGTTAAATATGTCGTCCCACTGTCTTTTGGCCTTCATGGTTTCTGGTGAGAAGTCAGCTGATAATCTTATTGAGACCCCCCTCTTATGTGACAAGTGTTGCCCATTTGATTTTTTCAAGATTCTCTCTTTGTCTTTTGACAGTTTGATTATACAGTTGAACCTTGAGTAACATAGGGTAATGGATAGTGACCCCACCACCATCAAAAACAGTTGAAAATATGTATGTAACTTATAGCTAGCTTTCTGTATTAACAAAATGTTCATTTGTGCATTCAACCAGCTGACATCCATGATAGGTTGAATTTGTGAATATGGAATCTGTGGGGGGAAATCCATGTATACGTGGACTTGCACATTTCAAACCAGTGTCAAGGGTCAACTGTGATGTATCTTACTGTGGATCTCTTTGAATTTATCCAACTGGGAGTCACTGTACTTCTTGAATATCTAGATTCATGCCTTTCATAAAATTTGAGTTTTCAGTTATTATTTCATCAAATATTCTTTCTACCCAATCACTCTCTCTTCTCTTTCTCGGACTTCCATAATGCATTTATTGATCCTTTTGATGGTTTCTTAGATTCCGTTCAGTTTAGGTTTTTTTTTTCTTTTTCTTCCTTAAACTAGATTATTTCAGTTGTTTTATCTTCAAGTTCATTGATTCTGTCTTTTGCATGACCAAATTTACTGTTGAACCACTCTAGTGAATTTTTCAGTTTTTATTTAGCAGCCTCACCCTGTCCCCTCCAATGCCCTGCAACCATCTGCTCCTAAGAGTTTGACTTTTTCAAATTCCACTTGTGAGATTTTGCAGTATGTCTTTGTATCTGGTTTATTTCATTTGGCAGAATGTCTTCCTGGTTTATCCATGTTGTCACAAATGACAGGATTTCCTTTTTTAAGGCTGAATATTATTGCTCTGTGTATTTGTGCTTGTGTACACCATTTTCTTTATTCATTCACCTATCTTGGTTTTTATGACTAATGCTGCACTGAACCTGGAAGTGCAAATATCTTCAAGATATTGTTTTCATGTTTTGGACATATGCTCACATGCAGGATTGCTAAACCATGATAGTTCTATTTTTAATTTTTTGAGGAACCTGCACTGTTTTTCCATGAAGTTTTCTTTTCACTAATTATATATTTCCTCTCCAGAATTTCTGTCTCCTTTTTTTGTAATTTCTGTCTTTTTATTGGTAGTCTTGTTTTGTTCGTACATCACATTCCTCACTTCTATTCTTTGTCTATGTTGTCCTTTAGTTCTTTGAGCATATTTAAGATAATTATTTTAAAGTTTTTGTTCAGCAAATCTAGTGTGTGGTTTTTCTTGGGGGCTGGTTTTAGTCAATTAATTTTGTCTCTTTGAATGGATCATATTTTCCTTTTTATTTGTATACCTTGTGATTTTTTTTGTTGTTGAAAAGTGAATATTTGAATATTATGATGTATTAACTCTGGAAACCAGATTTTCCCTTTTTCTCAGGGTTTACTGGTTGAAGTTGTTTTCTTGATTCTTTGTTTTTCTACAGGCTGATTTGGTTCATTTGTCTAGGGACTTTTCCTAATTTATTTTTTCTTACAAATACTATATTCCTTTTCATGTGTGGTCATTGAAGTCTCTGTTCCTTAGTTTGTGTTCAGCTAGTACTTTGACAGATTTCTTTGGGTGCCAGGAGATAAATAAACAAACACAGCTCTCTTAGTCTTTGCAGATTGACTCTGTATTGTGGCTCTTCTTCAATCCTCACCCTGGCTTCCATTGAGCCTAGGGGCCAGCCTAAGGGGAAAGCTTGAGTCTTCTCAGTTCTTCTCTTGGTCCATGCTTATATATTGGTGCTTTTGAACGCCCTACTTTCTCAGGGGAGTCTTCCTTGCTTTTCCTCCCAGGCATATTATGCATTACCTAATCTGCACAATATTCTGTGTCAGGTATCTGGAAGTTGTTGCCAGACTTCCCTTATTCTCAAGTAATGTCTGCGACTTTCCTAACCTAGGTGAATTTGGATTTAAGTGAAACAGAAGCCTTGCATCTGTCCTTCAAATAGTTCTGAGACAGGTCACATCAAGCATACACAGTAATTTGCAAATCAGATCAGCTGTGCTCCTTCCAGAAATAGGTACTATGGCCCCACATGGTAATATGAACTGATACCTTTAAGACTGCTGCTGAGCTGGGGGGAAGGCAGGGTGAGGGCTAGTGAAAATGCCACAAAGCTTTCCTACAGTTTTGTTTTCTGTCCCATTTCTTTTATTGTAAAATGTACATGACAAAATGAACAATTTTCAACATTTTAAGTGTATAGTTCAGTGGCATTATGTACATTGTTGTGCAACCACTACAACTCTCTCTTGTGCTCTTTCTGTACCAAATTGAGACTAACCATTAAACACTAGCTCCCTAATCTTACTTCTCCAATCCCTTTTAATCACCCCATACTTTTGAAGTTCCCTTTTTTCCTGATTCAGCATTCAGTTATTGCTATAAACCTTTGGCTAGTTTCCAGGGTCCTGACAAAGTTGGATCTGAAAGTTCTGCTTGCTTTTAGTATTTCTGAGAAGATGGGAGATTGAAACTGCCCACTCTGTTATTTTACTGACATTCCTCTCAACACCAAAGTTTTGTCCTGAGTATCTTGGTGGAATAGAATGACCATTAAGTGAGGTGGGAAAGACTTGGGAAGGTCTCATTGTGGGGAGAATGTCAAGGATTCGGTTTGGTATGTATTAAATTCAAGGTGCCTATTACACACAAAGTGGAGAAAGCACATAGTTTAGAAAAGAAAAGCGGTCCAAGAACTGATCCCTGGGCAGTCCAACACATAGGGGCTAATGAGACATGACAGAACCAGAAAAGGAACTAAGAAGGAGTGACCAGAGGGTGGGAAGTAAAGCTGGAGATTGAGATTGTAGAGTTTTGGAAATAAAGCATTTCTATTGCAAAGTCAAATAAGATAAGAACTCATGTAGTCAGTCAATGGAAGTTATTCGTGGCCTTGGGAAGTGCAATTTTGGTAGAACTGGGGGCAAAAGCTAGAGGAGAGTGTGAGGAGGGAATTGGAGACTGAGAATACAGATAATTTGAAGAGCTGCTGTAAAGAAGAGTAAAGAAATGGAGCCATTGCTAGAAAGGTAAGTGGGGTCAAAGGTGTTTTTTTGTGTTGTTATTGTTTATTTTCTTACATTGTTGTTCACTTTTATACACTATTTGATTTCTCCCCTCAGGTGTAGTGCCCATAATTCTCCCACCACCACATCACCTGTGAACCATCACTATAGTCCCTTGTGCTCTTCTTTTTCCTGTTTTGATCCCTTTCTTCCCCCCACCCCCCTTTTTAAAATTTTAATTTAAGGAATTGGGATTCCAGATAGGATTGATTCAGGGAGTGAAGAAAGTTTCTAATATAAGAGAGACGTGCTGTGCACTTCTCTTGAATAGTGGGAGGGGGTGACATTTATGGAAACTTGGTTCATTCATTACAACAGAGGAGAAAGAAGATAGGCAGGAACAGAATAAGGTAAGAGAGTAGATGCATTTGTTTCAGTTTCTGATGAGCCTATATCTATAATCATCTCTTCTCTGAACTTATTGCTTTGAGCCATTCCTGACTGGACTTCCAACAAATATTTCAGCCTCAAGTTGTCCAAATCAAGGTAATTCATTTTCCCTCTAATTTTTTCTTTCTGCTGTATTACTACCTATCCATAGTGTTCCTCAGCCATCCCGGTCCATGCTGAGGAAAGGGAGGATCAAGTTTTGGATGAGGGTAGAGACCTCGAGAAAAAGGCAACCCCAAAGCTGAGCCTGGAATGTGTATAGACATCTTGCATGGAGAAGGGGTGGAAGAATGAAATAGGTTGAGAAGTTAAAGTTGAATTAGCAAACTGGGCTTGGGTGTGGAGTAATGAGGGAGCAGTGAGCTGAGAGCAGATGCTAGAGGATGTTACACACCCAGGGACTGACAGAGCATTCTGTCAGTGACTGTGGAGTTACCTATAGTTTGTCCCATGACCCAAAGTGGTACTTGAGTTTTTCTTCCACCCAGCAGATTGTTGTCTTGCTGGAAGAAGAACCCTGACAAACCTTTACTTCTCTGGGCCTTATGCAGACTGTTCTCTCCTCATATATATATATATATATATATATATATATATATATATATATATATATATATATATATATATATATATATATATATTGACTAAGCCCCTTCTCACCCTCCATCTGCAAGGTTACTTCCTGGGATGCTGTCCTATACTCTTTCTTAGCCTCCTTATCTGTATCTCCCTGTGGTCTTCTGTGTTTCCTTTATGGCTCCACGCAAGTTTTACTCTGAGAGTTGGAGTCATCTTTAGAACAGGACCTGGAATGGAGGAGGTATCAATGAGTTTTTTGATTGCCCCCCACCCCCACTTCCACCCCCAAGCATCCTGGTCCTGGGGCTCTGCCTGCAGGTGCACAGATGCTTAACTCAAATGCATGAGCAAACTGCAGATAAAAAACATCCTTATTGCAGGTTGCTTGTGGCTGAGGATGTTATTGTTGTGAGATGTTTGTGGATCAGCCACTCTGGACTCAAGGTCAGTGCCCATCTCTGCTGTCATTTGTTCTGTCACTTCAAAGTGCAGGAAAACCATGGGTGGTGATTTTACAATCAGGCAGAACCCTCAGGGAATGAGTCACTGCACTGACGGCTTTTCCGGATTGCCACAGTTCAAATAAATGAAGCAACAGGACATTGCTGTTGTTGTTACTCTCAACCATTTTAGATAGTAAACTTCATACAAGAGTTACTTTTCTGAACATAATCCCAGGCTCTTCTATGTCTTCCGAATCATTACTGTGAACACAGTTACAATAATTTTCCAGGTCAGCAATGAGAATACAGTCTTGCTAAAAGAGTAAGAGGCTCCGTCTCTGTGGCAGCAGATCCAGACGTCAGCCTGTGGTCTAAGGTGGAACTTGTGACTTATCCCACACATCAGCGGGGTGAGAGAGGGAAAAGAAGCGAGACTGCGCTCCTCCGCAGGCCAGAGAGGTTTCGGCATCAGTGTGCATTCAGATCCCCAAGACCTGGGGATCTTGTTAAAATGCAGATTCTGATTCAGCAGATTCAGCTTCAGTTCTGTGCTGGAATCTGGGTTCTGCATTTTAAACAAGACCCCAGACCATATCTATGCTGCTGGGCCACAGACCTCACTTTCAACATCAACCTTGGACTTCCCAGAGGTTTTCTTCTGACCTGCAGGGTTATGGGGAAGCTCATTTTAGCAACTCTTTCTGTTGCATATTTCAAGTACCAGGTGGTCTCTGGTAGTAATAATTCTTCCTTGTGCCCTAAAGTTCTCTGTTTCTCTTCATTCTCACAATAGTCCGGGGAGGTAAGTTAGCGCCACTTTACTAACCGAGAAGCCAATTACTGACATTACACTGCTCACAAAGGGGCTGAACTAGAGCTCATGACTCCTCCACACTCGGTGCTCTTTTTTTTTTTTTAAGATTTATTTATTTATTCATACAATGCTGAAGTACATGCCAGAGGTGTGGGGCAGCTAGAGGGTTCACCAGAAACAGAGTGGGGAGCAGAACAGGAAGAGAGATGGAAATACACTGCTGAGGGGAGCAGCGGGTGAGACAGGAGAGGTCTGCCACGCCATGTGGGAATCCCCCCGGCTGGGCATCGAACTCTCATGGATGCTGCCCACAGCTCCACAGCGCAGGGTTTAACCGGTGCGCCACCAGGGAGGCCCACACTTAGTGCTCTTTTCACTGCTTCTTGCTGCTCCCTCACATCTGTGCCGTGCGCTCGTAACGCAGTGGGAAAAGTGGAAATTGGCCGTGTGCAGAGCGCATGTGTGCTCCTGTTAAGGGGAGAGGCTGACCACAGCCATAGCGCATGGGGCCATGCAGTCTCCCTGAGGACACCCTGAGTGAGAATGACATCCCCCTTCCCTCAAATCTTCACCCTCAGATGATGACCTTGTCTCCTATTGTGCAGACTATTCCGGAGTCACAGGCAGCAACAGCTCCTGTAGCCGAGATGCAGTTGGTGCCACTGCCATCCCTTTAAACCTTTCCAGTCAGGGCAGCCTGGCCACTCTCCATCTGCCTGCGGGCTTTTCTCCGGTGACTGGGCCCTGCTCTACTCTGAAGACACTGAAGTGCTGGAAAATGTATGTCCCTCAGTCAACCAAGGACTGGTGGAAGTTGATGTAAAATAATCCAGCTCCTCACCCCTTCATCTGGGATAATTCTGAGGCATTTCTCCCCACATTAAGGCGCTGTAGTAACTTGCCTGGTAGTGTTGTCATGCTATAAAGAATGCAAAGAAAGTCCAAGTGACAATATTATTATCAGACATTTCAGAGCAAAGAACATTGTAAGAGGTAAAGAACATTATTTCCTAATGAGCAGGATCAATTCACCAAGAGGACATCCCAAAAGCCTATGCACCTAGCAACATAATTTCAAGCTATATTAGAGAAAAACTGATAGAAGTGCAAGGAGACATTCAGAATTATGTCCAAATAGTTCAACATTCCTTTTAAGTTAATTAATAGAGCAAACACAAGATAAAACTACAGAAGCTTGAATAATAATATCCACCAATTTGGCTTAATTGTCACTCATGTAACACTCTACCCATTAACAGCAGAATAGCAGAATTGTTTTCAAGTACACATGAAACATTTACCATGATAGACCATATTCTATGCCATAAGATAATTCTTGACAAATTTTAAAGGATTCAAGTCTACAAAGCTTCTTTTCTTGCAATAATGTAAGTACATTAGAAATCAGTAGCAGAGGAGCCTCCCTGGTGGCACAGGGGGTTAAGTCTCAGCACTATAAGGCTGTCCGCAGCCACTGCAGTGCAGAGTTCAATCCTGGGCCAGGTTGCTTCCCACCCGGTGCAGCAGACCACCCCTCCTGTCTTGCCTACCGCTCCCCTCAGCAGTGTATTTCAGTCAACCTGCCTGTTCTGCTCCGCACTCTGTCTCTGTTGAATCAGCTCAGCCCCCTGCACCTCTGGCCTGCACCCCAGGTCTTGCATGCATAAATGAATATATCTTAAACAAAAAAACAGAAATAAATAGCAGAAAGATCTCTGAAAAATTCTGCAATATTAGAAACTAACACCTTCTAAGAACCCCAAATATTAAAAAATAAATAAAAAAATAAAGTAGAAAGTATTTTCATCTGAATGAGAAGAAAAATAGAACATAACAAAATTAATTTGTGGAATGCCCTGAAGCAGTGCTTCAGGGAAATTTGTGACATTAAAGATCTATATTAAGGCAGGAAGAGTTCTCCAAAATTTAAAGTCCATTTTAAGAAAATAGAAAAAAATTAACAAATAAAATCCAAAGTAAGCAGAAGAAATGAAATGACAAAGAACAGAGCAGAAACCAATGAAATAGAAAACAAAAAATAATAGATAAAATAAGTGAAACAAACTCAATAAAACTAATTCAATAAAATTGACAAATCACTAATCAAACTATTCAAGGCAATGGGGAAAGACACAAATGACCAATGTTAGGAAATAGAGCTGACATTACAGATACACAGATATTAAATAAACGGACTAATCTCAAGCTGAAATTAAGTAGATGGTTTCTGAAAGACACAAACTACGAAATCTTATTCAAAAAGAGCAATAACCTGAACAGCCTTATGTCTATTAAACAAATTTAATGTGTAATTCAAAACCTCCCCACATAGGTTACTACAGGTTCAGATAGATTCACTGATGAATCCTACCAACTATTTGCAAAAGAAATATAGCAAATCCTCTACAAATTCTTGCATAAAACAGAAGAGAAGGAATACTTCCTGGTTCATTCTATGAAGACAGCATTTCTTTGATACCAAAACCAGACAAAAACCATTAAAAGAAAACTGTAAGCTAGTATCTTTTGTAAAGATAGATTTTTTTTAAAAACTAAGCAAAAATTTTTTTTTAAAGATTTTTTTTTAATTTATTTATTTTTTTTAATTTATACACACAAGCTGGGGTACAGGCCAGAGGCGTGGGGCGGCGAGAGGGTTCACCAGAGACAGAGCGGGTAGCAGAACAGGCAGATCAGAAGTGCACTGCTGAGGGGAGCAGCGGGCAAGGCAGGAGAGGTCTGCCGCGCCATGTGGGATCCTCCCTGGCTGGGTGTTGAACTCGCGTCACCGCTGCCGACAGCTCCACAGCGCAGCGCTTAACCGCTGCGCCACCAGGGAGGCCCAA
>PVIJ01019360.1:0-23760 GCA_004024925.1 Scalopus aquaticus
CTTTCTTTCTGGCTTGTTTCGCTGAGTATGATCCCCTCTAATTCCATCCATGTCGCTGCAAATTGCATGTGTTTATCTTCTTTGAATGCTGAATAGTATTCCATTGTGTATATGTACCACATCTTCTTGATCCAGTCATCTATTTTTGGACATCTGGGTTGCTTCCATACCTTTGCTATTGTGAGCAGTGCCGCAATGAACATACGGGTGCATGTATCCTTTTGGATTAGTGTTTTTGTGTCCTTTGTGTAGATTCCCAAAAGTGGTATTGCTGGGTCGTATGGAAGCTCCATGTTTAGCAGTCTGAGGAATCACCATATGGCTTTCCATAGTGGTTGGACCTTCCTTTTAAACCCACATAAATATGGCCCCATCATTTACCCCGGTACTATGAACCTCTGCCCATACACGCTCAGGACAGGCTTAGATTTTAAGATATCAACAGAGTTAGCTCTTACATATTCCTAAGAGAGGGATTAACTGTAAGAAGATCTTCAAAAAGAACACATTGGGAAACTAGCGCAGAATGGCTACTGACATCCAAGAGACTGCTTCCAACCCCTCTCTGGGCATCATAGGAATTATGTAAAGCAAGCTGGTTCTGGTCTCTGTCCAAGAGATTCAATGCTTAGAATCCCGGGAAAGATCTTGTTATAACAAAGTTATCATGTAGCAGAAACCCCACTACAAAAAATGAATTTAAGGCTACTTTTACAGAGGTAAAAGTTAAGGAAAATTTGCAAAGCTAAAATGTTTCGAAAAGGAGTATACCCAGCAAAATATTTTGCCATCTTCGCATTTTAGAAATAATGTGATTTACAAAAACAGCCCATAATAGAAGCCACTGAACAAGAGTCACCCTGTTCCCCAGGGCTTACCCTGACTGGGCAGAACAATTTAACTCAGGAATCGCACTTCATGATTCTGCAAAAAAAATACTGACATATGTCCGAAGAAATAAAGGAAAGACATGAGGAAATGCTCTGGTTCTCTTTTGTCTACCCCAACTGGTTGAGATATGTGTGGGGTTTTAGCACAACTTAATTTCATAAATAGCAGCTGAAGAAGGTTTGCCCAACCATTCAAGACAGGTAGTTATTACCTACCTTGTCTCTCCAATTAGAGTAGGTTTCACATTAAAAGTCTGACTGAGTTACTAATGTTACAACTCACCTCTTCAGAATCACCCAAAGCTTTTATTTCCTAACTAAGAACCTTGAGAAACGTCATGATTTTCTCTGAACTGAGGCATCAGGCTGCGTCAGAGAATTTTGAGAATATTTTTTTCTCTGAACACAGAAGGCTCAGAAAGCAGAGCACCTGCAAATAGGTTAATGAGCCTCCGAATTGCTGGAATTGTCAAGACCAACTGTTGAGAATTCCCGTGGAGTTAAGTAGGATGTGAATCCGGCTCTGAGTAAATATCATTACCCAGGCTTTCTGACTTCCTGCTTTCGGGTTTTGCAGCAAGCGTGGGTTTTTCCCCTTTAGCTCAAACGTTTGGTAGCAGTTGGGTTGGGGGAGGCTGGAACTATTTTTTAAAATGGCTCTCTCAATGCGACGTTGATTCCTGGAGCTGTCTGTGGCTTGGGTACTTGCTTGAAAATCTATTGCATTTGATTCATGTTTCTGTACCAGGAAAGCAAGCCATCAGCTTAAGTTCTCAGAAAAAGAACTGTGACTGGTCTCTTTGGTGTTTAATAGTCATGAGACATGACTAGGAAGAAAAGGAGGAAAAACAACAATAACAACCTGTGGGCTAAAGCAGCCCTCGGAGATTCAAACCTCATTTTGGTGACATGTACTGAGAACATTCTTCAGCATATTCTTGTGTGGCTAGTGCATATGTGAGTTTCTAGTTGACATGAATCATAAAAACAAAATGCATACATTGTGAGTCCAGCCCAATCCTCTCAAAGTGACCTCACCCACTTAGCCATAATTCTGACCATGAGGCCACCAGCACCCAAATGTCCCTCTGATGCCCTTTCCCATTCCAGTCCCTCAGGAGTAGCCACCACCCTGACTTCTAATATCTTTATATCTTCTAATATCTTTGGGTTTCTTTGTGCTTTTTTTCGGGGTGGGGGGGCTGGAATTCTGTACAAATGAAATCAGACAGTATTTACTTTTTATATCTGGCTTTTTTCAAGTGTGCAGAGATTTTATGGATATGGCCTTACCACAAACCTTTTCCATCACTGTCTCATTGACAAGGAAATCATTAATCTGTCCTCCAGTAAGTTTGCCCTCTTCAAAATAAATTTAGCAAAGATATTCACATTCAAAAATATATATACGTGACCGAACATAAATGTATATGCTTCAGACTGCCAATAAGCACATCCAGTTTCTAACAGAGGGGGAAGGATATTCCACTGGAAGATAATACGAGTTCTCTGGTCACAATAAAAAGTTAAAGTGTGGTCAGAGACCACTTGGGGGACTCTGCTCTGACTGAGGCATAAAGCCAGTGAGTGACATGCACAAGAAAGTGAGAATTATTCGTGAGTGTAGCAGAATGGAAAATGAGAGCCTGATGGATAATTATAGGTCATGCTGTTTCCTCTGACAGGAGGCCTGTTCCCAATCAACAGGCCACTGAGGGTGATGTCTTACTTCCTGCAGTTTGTGGTTGGCTGTTAGACAAGTGACCTCTTTAATCTCTGGTCAAGAAAAGGACCATCATCTTCATCATCATCATCATAGTAACAGCAACAATAGCAGCAATAAAATGATCTCCCGTGCCTTACCTAAATTCAAATAGCACCATATTATCACAAATGATAAAGCAAGGCAAAGAATTTAGAATAGTAAGAGTCATAATCGCAAGTTGCAAAATAATTAAATGTTATCATTGTGTGCAAAAATATTTAGGAACCAACTTTACAGCAAGCAAGTTAGGGGATTATCCTATCACATGCACATGAACTGCATAAGCAAGTGCGGATTTATTTGGCCATGCATCTTGCCTAATGACTGAATTCCACACAAACCAAAACACTTGCTTGAAAAAAAATAATCAAATGTGGATTATTTCAATAATGGCCAAAGATTTTCTTCCTGAGTTCCCTCCAGTGAAAGGCAAGAGATTTATGCTACTCATTTTTGAGCAAACCACATTTCCCTAGTATGGCTGATCCCCTCTAGTCTAAACATTTTCTTTGAAAATGTGAAACCCTACAATTAAATCTTCCTCTGTGAAACAGTGAGAGTTCACTGAGCTGAGAAACCATGTGCATCTCCCATAGAGAAGACTGTGATCGGAGGGAGGGAATGTTGTCTGGGGGAAAGACCTACTGATGAGATGAAAACAGGAGGATGATGGGAGGAGGAGAGCAAAAGGCATGTGCTCACCTGAGGAACTTCTGTATTCAAACGTACATTCTAGACTGGCTCTGTGTGTGTGTGTGCGTGTGTGTGTGTGTGTGTGTGTGTGTGCGCGTGCTTGTGAAACATAAAAACATCACCAATACTTAAAATATTTTTATGACAAAGATTCCATTTAAATTAACTGTGCTATTGACAGTAGTCCTTCTAGCGTTGTTCTGCCTTGTGAAGAAATGAAAAAGCTTGACTAAGGAAAGCAATGGGACACTGGGTTGAATGTTTTTTCTCTGAAAATAGTGTCTCATGTTTTGAAAACATGCTTTTCCCTTCTTGAGAATCTGAATATGTATGGTGATGTCTCCCACAGGGTCACTTTGGGAGAGGGCCAGAAATGTATTTCTTTCCTTTGGTCACTATGTCAGTAATATTTAGGAGATGCTTGGGAAGTTTATAAGCTCCCCAGGATATAATCAGTCTCATAAAGATTATGTATTTACAAGTGAGAATCGGGGGTAGGTGTTTAGGTCACTGCCCCAAAAGAGTCCTTCATTATCTTTTACATGGTCCTAAGTCTCTCAAATTAAGGTAATTTATGGCAAGCTATAAATTAGAATGTCCTGCTTTTTTAAATATTTACTTTTCTCCTAATAGACATTTATTGACCTAAAAGCTGCCAGATATATAGAGTGCCAGGTGTAAGGGAAAGGGAGAGAAAGCAGCATCTGAGTTTCTCACAATCCTTACCTTTAGATGATAAAAAAATTTGAATGACAGTGAATTTCTCAACAAAAATCAAGGAGGCCAAAATGTATTGGCACACCTATCAAGTGCTGAAAGCAAGGACTATAGAGAAATCAGACAAAGGGGGAGAAAAGTTCAAACCCAAAAACTAACCCCTGAGTGCAGACTATAGGGCTGAGACACTCAGAGAGGGAGAGGGAGGGTGAGCACAAAGATGGGAGGGGGCACAATGGACTAGGGTAGTGGCCTATGGGTGCTTGAGTGGTGGGCGTGCAATGGTAACAGCACTGGAAGGGCAGGATCCTATGCTTATGAAACACAGCATAAGCATAAACAACAATATAAACAAACTTTAACCTAATGTTTGTTTGTTTGTTTTTAATTATTTATGCAGACAAGAGCTAGGGTGTAGGCCAGAGGTGCAGGGGTAAGAGGATTCACCAGAGACAGAGTGGGGAACAGAACAGGTAGATACACTAAATACACTGCTGAGGGGAGCAGCGGGCGAGACAGGAGAGGTCTGCTGCACCATGTGGGAAACTCCCTGGCTGGGGACTAAACTCAGGCCATTGCAGTGATAGCACTGAGACTTAGCCCCTAGGCTATCAGGGAGGCCCAACTTTAACCTAATGTTAATTGATTAATTTAAAAAAGACCCAGCATTCTGACTTTCTAGTCCAACAAAAAATACATTTAAGAAATGAAGGGGAAATTAAGACATTCTTTGTTGAGACTGTTGAGAATTCTGTTGAAGCAAAATTAAGGGTATTTATTTCTAACAAACCTTTCCTTAGAGAGTGTCTTAAAACATGGCCCAGATTCTCAACAGAAAGCAAACAAAAATCATGGAACATCAAGGAAGAAGGAAAAACATAGTTAGCAAAAATACAATAGACTTTTGAGTCTTCCAAATCATGATTGGGGATTAAAACAAAAATATCACATTTTTTCATGTGATTCTAAATGCATAGAGAGGAAATATTTAAGACAATTATATTACTAATGGGGGAAGTTGAGGGCTATAAAAGAAGGTAAGGTTTCTACATTTCACTCAAACTGGTGTATGGGTGATATCAGCAGACTGATGGATTATATGTAAACAATGTTATACCTAATGGGACTTCTAAAATCATCTTTGCAAAAAGATACACTCTATTGCAAAAAGATGCACTCTATACACATCTTTGCAAAAAATAAACACTATTAATAAATAAATCAGGTCAAAATAAATCAAAAATGAATTTGAAAGAAATGTTCAAGTAACCCACATTGATGGCCAAAAAAGTAATGAAAAACACAAATATGGACATTTTACTCCTATAAAGCTATACAACCTCTTCTCATGTTTCTGCCATTAATAATAATTCATGAATTTCCTTTTCATTTTGGCTATGGTACAATTTAACTGAGAGTTGCCATTGTTCTTTTCTATCATTTCTGAGAAAATAAGTCCCCTTACAGAGAGCTGTAGAGCTACCTGTCCTTATAGCACCCCTACCTCCAGCACCTCTGCTCTGGAGCTCCAGACAGAGACAGTGGTATCCTTTAGATCGGCAGTGACATCGACTTAAAAAAGGACTGCCAGATAAAGAAGTGGCTTCTCATCTTGCTTTGAACTGGCTATAATTTTAGGTCTGATAAGTTTGGGTTCTGTTATTCAGTACTTTAAAACTATTGCTTCATTTGGCTCTCACTGCGTCGTTTCTAGCGAAATTCACCTGTCGTTCTCACCTGGGTTCCTGAGAACATGTGTCTTTGGTTCTCTGACTTCTGTCATTTTTCTTTTAATGGCTGCTTTTCAGTTATTGCGCATGATGTGCTTCTGACATTATTTTTATACTTATTGTACTAAAAAATTCATTACATTCTTATACCTGTGGATTTGTTTCCTCAAATGTGAACTATTTTTGACAATTCTTCTGACAATTTTGAGAATTTTTTGTTCAAAAATTTTGTTCCTTCATCTGCTGTGATAGTGCTTCTTCAGGACCCCAATACAAATGTTAAACTGCTTGAGATTTTCCCATGAGTTACGGAGCTTCTGTTAATATTTTGAAGCCTTTCCTCTCTCTGTACTTCATATTGGATGGTAACTATTGCTGTCTCCAAGTTCCCTGGACATTTTTTTGGAGTGGGTTGTGGGTCTCCTAATCCTAAACGTCTTAGCCAGCCACCATTTAGTTATCTGTAACTCTGCATTCCTACCTAAGGTCAGAACTGCCCGGTCAATCAGCTATAGGAGCCCAACCCTAAAGCAGATCACTTCGGGAAGGGTGTGCATCAAGAGGTATGACCGGGAGCGCCCGGGGGGGGGCTGATGACAGATGCATAAACTTACTCCTGACTCATGCATCAAGAGGTATGACCAGGAATGCCCGGGGAACTGAGGACCAATGTATGACAAAGGAGCCCAGAAGCTGATCAATGGAACACCTTATTTGATAAGATTGAAACCTTGGCTGGGGAATCTAAGGCTTGACCTCAAATTATAATACTGAGTCACCAAGCAGAGAAGAAATGCCTGGAGAGCAGACCCACAAGCCCTAATGCTATAGATAATAGGATACACCTTTCGCTCTTCCCCTTTTCTCTTTATGTTCCTTTCCCCTGCAATTGAAAATGTGATTATTTTATCAATAAAAGGACCAGGATCTCTCTCATTGAGCAGCATCCTGCATTCCGTAGCCTGCTCCACGACTCCCGTGTATCAGTGTGGTGTTGCTCCTGACACAACAGTGGGGAGTATAGTTTATCCCCTAACAGTACATTTTTCATTATGATTTCCATAAAATTGGTATGTTTTATGTTTTTTTTTTAATATATATTTAGAAGTTCCACTTGGGCTGTTTTCATTCTATTAATAGGCTGATAACGTTCATAATATTCTTCACATCCTTGAAAGTATTGATAATATTTCAATATTGCCATATCCTGCTTTAGGAACTTACATCCAAATGTAACAGGGTGGTCCCCAGGAGAAAGGGTGTGTCCCAGGTTTCCTGTCCCACCCAGGTAGGGTGGGACTGAGCAGGATATAAGAAGATGAGAAGAGAGACACAGACACACATAGGAGATCACTCAGAGAGGACACACAAAGGAGACACAGAACACAGACAGACGACAGGAAGAGACGGAAGAAGGATGGAAAGCCAGAAGAGGCCCAAGGAGCAGAGAGACTTGTAAAGAAGCTGCAGTGGCCCCAACTGATTGAAAGACATGTGGGTGAGAGACGCATGGGGAGGTTAACAATAGCTATGTTGATTTTGGTTTTGATTTTGTTCTGTTACTCTCAGAATTGTCTGACTGTTTCTGACCCTTTTGGATGCATCCCTGCCAAAAGGTGTTTTGGTTCCTCCCAGAATTGTCTGGCTATTTCTGACACTTAAGTGTGGGTCCCTGACAAAAGCTGTTCCAGATTTGTGGCAGGCTTTCGAGACTTGCTTTGGGCCAATCCGGTTTGGGTGGACTTGTACCCACGAGGAGTTGGATAGCATTGGGTGCTTAACTTAGAAAATATATTCTTTGTCTTCTCTGTCCTCTCTAGTTGTATTAAAGTTTCTTTCAACAAAAGGTCCTATATGTTTTATATTGATGCGGCGGATGGCAGAACCCATTTAGACCAGGGCCTGTCTGGGGGTTTCGGGGGTGCCCCTCTCCTGCCATGTAACACAAATTTCTTCATATCTATCATTTCTAGGAGGCTTTTAATTTTTTTTTCTTGGTTATTGGTCATATTTTTCTGTTTCATTGCATGCATAGTAAATTTTGGTTGAATGGCATACATTTTGGATTTTTATATGTTTGAGTCTTAGATTCTGCCTTAGATTTTTAAGAAGGCTAGAATGACAGTGCTCTGGCGTGTTGTTTAGCTAGTTGCACATTACTTTTATTCATTAAGTCACTTTTAAACTTTTAGGTTAGGTACAAAGCAGCCTTCATACTAGGCTAGTTCATTGTCATGACCATCGGAGGACCAGCACTTCTTGAATATTGAGATCTCTGGATTCTGGCTGGTGAGAATGCACATTATCCCTCTCCCTGCGTGAGCTTCAGAAATCACTTACTTATTGTTATCTAGCTGTTCTTTCTTTGGCCTGTGGAGTTTTGCCACCTTGATGTGTAGAACAAAACTCAGCAAAATTCACAAGTACTTTATTCTGCAGGTCTCTGGGACTCCTTAGCTGTACCAGTCTTTCTTTGGTGTTCTGATTCACAAATTCACGTTACCTCAAACTTCTGGAACACTGGTGCATGCCTCCTCCATTCAGTACAATAGACAGTGTTTGTTTGGGTTTCCTCTCTCTCCATTAAAATCGCACACAACACTTGAGCTTTAGCCTATTGGTTAGGATTTTATGATGAAACACCTACATATATGAAAGGTTGGGCACTGTAGTTTTATTCTAGGTGGTCCTGGTTCAGCTAAAAATCAAGAGTTCTATTACTGAGAAACAAGGGGGGAAAACAAATACCAGCAGATTAAAAGCAAGCTTTGACATAAAAAATCTTCTACCCCCAGGTGAAAATAAGTAGCATTTCAACTTTTTCAAAATCCTTGAAATCTGCTTCCCAGAAGTTAATCTTATTAATAGATGATTGAATACGACTTCCAACTAAGATAAAGTCATGAATTCCATTTTCAATATTCCTATGGATTTTATTTTCTTCAGAATATGAAAGAATTTAAGATTAAGTACAAAATAAATCACATTTCAATTACAATAGTATTCCACCAAATTCATAGGTCTTTAGAATTGAAAACATATCATAAGAGCCAAGAAAATGCAAATTTTAGTGAACCTGGGTAAGGTTGTAAGTTTCTCTGAGCTCATGAATATTTATGTAATAAATGCTTTACATTCCAAGATATATAGAATCATCAAAGGGACCAAATACTTCACAAAATCACTTAGACAAGAATGTTTGCAATTTTATTGTAGCCCAAATCTAGAAATGGTGCAGGATCCATCCACAGGTAAATGGATAAGCTGTGGTGTGTGCACACAACTAAATACACATGCCCAGAAATAAAAATAAACAAGCTACTGATCCATGCAACAATATGCATTCATTTCATAAGCATTATCCTGAGTGAAATAGACCTTCCTTAAAATAGTATATGCTGGATGGTTCTAGAAATAAAAGTTTCTAGAAAACACAAAACTAACATGTGGTAGAAAAAATATAGACTTGTGTTTGTCTCCATGTTCCCAGGCAGGGATTGACTTAGAGGATGCTGGGGAAACTTCATGAGGACAGGGTAATACTCTATACTTAATAACAGTTGTAGTTATAAAACTGTAAACATTTGTCAAGACTGTAATTTTACAAGTGTAAACATTTGTCAGGATTCTGATTATGTAACTTAAATTTGTATACTCAATTTATTGCAAATTTTGTATCAGAAGAAACTGTGTACCAATATTGGCCTCCCTGGTGGCACAGCAGTTAAGCACTGCAGATGTGGAGCTGTCGGCAGCAGTGACGCAAGT
Source organism: Scalopus aquaticus (assembly GCA_004024925.1). Lineage (NCBI taxonomy): Eukaryota > Metazoa > Chordata > Mammalia > Eulipotyphla > Talpidae > Scalopus > Scalopus aquaticus. The sequence continues at coordinate 9,564 of PVIJ01019360.1, forward strand.
TCGATGCCCTGCAGGGGGGATTCCCACATGGCACAGCAGACCTCTCCTGCCTCGCCTGCTGCTCCCCTCAGCAGGGTATTTCCATCGATCTGCCTGTTCTGCTCCCCACTCTGTCTCTGGTGAATCTTCTCACTGCCCCACACCTCTGGCCTGTACCTCAGCATGTATGCATAAATAAATAAATCTTTTTAAAAAATAGAAAAATAATTAGAAAGAAACTGTGTACCAGTATTGATTCCTAATTAATGTTAGATGTGCTAAAGTACTTAGTGGAGGTTCATTGATGTCCAAAATTTACCTTAAAATGCATATAAAATGAGTTGATTAATGGCAATGGCTAACATATAAATATGTAAAATAACAAGTCTAGTAAATGGTAAATGTAGAAATTTGGTGGATATGTATATGTCATGGTAAAAGTATTTAGATTTTGTGTTTGAAAATTCTTATAATATATTGGGAGGAAAAATAAGTATGAGGGAGAGGTTTTGAGGTAAACATCTGGCCAGAATTTTTAACCAAATTAACTTCAGCTAATGAGGATTATATTTGCATTTTTAGAGTATATGAATCTTTTAAGCCTGAACAATGTAGAAAGATTTAAACAATAAAAATCATACTAATAGGATTTCCAGACTGAGGAATTCCATCATGTTTAGTACTTCATGTTGATGAAAGTTTAAGAGAATTTGGCTTAATGGAATGACAGTCTTGCAAATCCAATTTGAAATATGTAATTAAATAACTAAGATAAACTTCCTACTTAAAACCAAAATTTCACTAAGTTTAATTTAGCATTGGAAATTTTATAATGTATGAGTTAAGTGCTCAAAAAGATTTTTCATAGTTGTTGGGACAATTAAAATATAAAAACTTCAAAACAAAATCAAAGAAGGAAATGTACAGATTTGTAATTTAAATCTACAAATATAACCAAACTGAATTAGAAAAATCCCTCACAGTAACTGCTTGAATTTGCTAGTCTTGCAAATACAATAAGATTTACAAACTGAATTTAAAGTCTAGAATTATATTTAAAAGCTGAGCTTTTTTTAAGTTTTCCATATCAACAGAAAGAAGCTTAAACCCTAAAATGTATTTCAAGGAGTATTTTGGTTCACAGAGGTAAGTAGGGGGTAGTTAGCTTTCCAGTAAACTTTTTTTTTAAGATTTATTTTATTTATGCATACAAGCTGGGGTACAGGCCAGAGTTGTGGGGCAGCGAGAGGGCTCACCAGAGACAGAGAGGGTAGCAGAACAGGCAGATCAGAACTACACTGCTGAGGGGAGCAGCGGGCGAGGCAGGAGAGGTCTGCCGCACCTTGTGGGATTCTCCCCGGCCGGGTGTTGAACTCGCGTCACCGCTGCCAACAGCTCCACAGCGCAGTGCTTAACCGCTGCGCCACAGGGTAGGCCCTCCAGTAAACTTCTTGAAGTTCATAAAAGCCCTCCATTAGGCTGACTTTTAAATCCCATAGTACTATATTTAGGGCCTCCCTGGTGGCACAGGGGTTAAAGTCTCAGCACTATCAAGCTAACACAAGCCACTGCAGCACAAGTTCAATCCCCAGCCAGCGAGCTTCCCACATGGCGCAGCAGACCTCTCCTGTCTCACCTGCTGCTCCCCTCAGCAGTGTATTTCATTGGATTTGCCTGTTCTGCTCTGTCTCTGATGAATCCTCTCATCCCCTGTACCTCTGGCCTACACCCCAGTTCTTGTGTGCATAAATAAATAAAAATAAATCTTAGGGCCTCCCTGGTGGCTCAGCGGTTGAGCGCTGTGCTGTGGAGCTGTCGGCGGTGCTCAATACGAGTTTGATGCCCAGCCAGGGAGAATCCCACGTGGTGTGGCAGACCTCTCCTGCCTCGCCTGCTGCTCCCCTCAGCAGTGTATTTCTGATCTGCCTGTTCTGCTCTCCACTCTGTCTCTGGTGAACCCTCTCACCGCCCCCCACCTCTGGCCTGTACCCCAGCTTGAACAAAAAAAAAAAAAAATCTTAAAAAAAATAAAGTACATAGTTCAATATTTAATATTTAATTGGCAAGATATTCTTGGATTTTTATTTCCAGCAAAACAGGCACATAAATACACTTTCACTTGTCCTTCACAGTCTTCAGAGAACTGGTGACGTTTACTGTCAAGGAAAAATTACATAGAGAAAGAAAAATGTTACAGTCACCTCATGTTTTGTAAGTGTAGAAAATGAAAATAAAGGCAACAATAATGCAAACAAATATGCTACATGTAAATTGATTAGATACGACAGTGAAACAGAAAATTAACATTTGGGGGTTTGGGGGAGCCAACGGCAAACAGAAAGCAAAATTAAATATAACTTGGGATATTTTTAGGTAATTCACAATTGACAACACACCCTCTGAAAACTTGTTTAAGCAAACATGAATTATTAATGCAGTTACCTGGAAGGGTGTTGGCAAGGGTAGTTCAGGCACTACCTGCTTCAGTCTTGAAATCCGTCACTCCCCTTCTCCCCTGGCTCTCTCTCCTGTGAGTCAGCCCTAATCCAGGCTGAGTGTTGCCCTCAACAGATTCAGGCTTTCTCCAGATAACTGAGGCAGCTACAAGTGTTAAAATCCCATAAAATAATGTCTAGTAGAACAGAGAAAATTGGGCTTTCTCTCTTTTCCCAGTAGACTTGTCAGTCACTGTGGCCAGGGGCAAGGGTTTTGGGATCCAGGGATCCCATCACTAGAGTTGGGAGAGGTGTTGATACTATTTGGAAGGCTACCCACTGACAGGGAAAGGAGAAGGTGTGATTTTTCCAGAAGAAAGCCTCTTTAGCAAAGAGGAGGCAATGTAAATGATACAATCAGTAACTCAAAATCTCAACTCTCCACTAGCAGTAGTGTTTGCTTATAAGGAAAATGAGTTAAAGTCAGGCTGTTTCTCCCCTTCCACACAACAGGTAGCCTATACCCTGAAAGACTGTGTTTTCCACCATTTAGACATCTAACAAACCACAGATGGGGCTTGCATTTGCAACAATTTATCAGTTGCATGACTATGGGTACTTAACACTGTAAAGAGGGCTAGGGGAATTGCTGTTCTGCCTGTCTCAAAGTTGGAGTCTCACTTGCTCTGTCTACCTGCCTGTCTTTTTGGTTCCCTGTTCCGGCATTAAAGGACTGAAAAATCTACAGAAAGCTCCAAATTTTCTTAGTCTGCAAGAACTCACAGTAAACCTACTGGGTGTGGGATGGTTGCATGACATCGCTGAAAATCATTTTTCCTATACCAATAAGTGCACATTAAAACACATTGAAACACCTCTGAGAATTTAACAGCAGGAACTACACAAGATTTTTTCTGCACAAAGAGAGTGAGGACTGAAGCAAAGGATCATGGGCTGACAATTTATAGCCTTAACTTGGTTTTGACCTCCCTGAGCAAATGTGGGATTAATTTAAATTTTACAAGGGATAAAACAATAACCAAAGGTTTCCTGTTCCTGTTCCTCAAACCCCAGAAAATATAAATTGGCATTTCTGTTGACATTTTGAAACATGAAGTGCACAGAATAATAAGTGGTTATTGTGTCAAATAAGAGAAGTTTATAGAATTCCCACATATTCTCCCTCCTTTAACCTCTCAACTTTGAAAACGTTTCCAGAAGACAAAGAAAAACAATGCATCTTCTGAGCTTATTTTTAATGAATCACTTTAAAAAGTGACTAAAGCACAACTCAGCACATTTTTATTGGTTTATTCCCCACTTTAGGTGTCATCTCAGGTCCTCTGTCTTCCTGTCTTCAGTCTCAATGGCTTACTATTTTTCTTTTTTCTGGTTTGAGTTGTTGAAGTCTATCACTTATTTCAGGAGTAATTTAGGGAGACAGAATATGTGATTGTTAACACATTAAAACACAGCAAGATAAAAACAAATGCAAATTTAATGAAATAAAAATAAGCGTCAGTGAAGTAAAATAAAATCACAGAAGGGACAGTCTACAATTTGTGTACTACAAAGACTGGCACAGCCTTTAGACCATGAGTGTGACCCTACCCGTTCTAGCCACCAGCACAGAGATAAGACAGGCTTACTGGCCTGATTCATAAAAATTCTTAGAAGGTCAAAACACCACTTTTCCTGGTACTATATCCTGAAAGAATTCCCTCCCATTGTTCCCTGGCAAGAAGACCTTGTGTGACATAGTAGGTGGGGGTCTCAGTTAGTTCAAGAAAACATGCTCAACACCAAGTTCCATTGATTTGCTCCCCAGGATGCATAAGTCTGCAGGATGACATCATAATCTCAAAACAGAGTCTATTAAAAGAAGTTCTATGATGCAAGGTGGGGAGGGCGAGAAGAATAGAGTTCACACTTCTGATGTTCTGCTCAATTCTGAAGAAAGTTTAGGCTACTTAGAGGACAGGATGTATTATTGCATTTATACTTCAGGCAACCCCGGTAGATAGTATCTCTCTTCCTGAAGTTCTGATAACATTGAGTAACAGTGATTTTGAGAAAACTTACTAAAGTCCATTTCACATTTTCTAAAACTCTTACCAAGTCTTTGCAAACTGTGGCAAATGGGAGACCATGATCCAGTCTGCAGCAAGGATAGATCCTTACAGGCTTCCTTAGGGTCAGGATCCCTTAGCATCAAACCACTAGGGTACATGTAACAGAAGCAGATTTCTGGGCTTCCTTCCCAGCCCCAAATTCTAATCCCTAAGAATTTCACCTGGTAATCTTTTAATAAACTCCCCAGGGCAAAGTTTGAGAAGTCCTACTGTAACCGGGTGGCTGAAGCCATAGATTGTTACCAGTGGTGACCCCTGGAGGGGGTTGCTGGTAAGGATAGATAGCTCCCAGGAAGGGGGGGGGGAGGAATGCTAGAAAGTATCACATTTTGGGGTGGATACTCTGATAAGAAATATAAGGGACAGCAGAAGGGGCACGTATTCATTCAGTCTTCTGGGATTTAGCATTTTCAGATCTTCAGCATTCGGGGTCAGCGAATATTGGTCCCCACTGCGCCAGTCTTCGAGAAGACTGTTGTGGGTCTCTGAAGGTAGAGGCCTCCAGCAGCCAGCCTCAGAGAGGAAAAGAATTTTGGAGGCCTTGAAGGTAGCTGACGACTGAAACTGTTCCCAGTTTTGCTGCTGTTAGAGCCGGGAGAGAAGGTGAAGACGCGGAGCTGGACGCCTCGCTGAGCTGTGAGTATGGTGGTTGTCAGGTCGTTTGGCCGCTGCGGCTGCTGTTTTGAGTGTTGCTGGTCTAGTGCTGTACTGAGGCATCTCAGCAGCTCTGGGAGGATCTCCTGTCATGTCTCCTGTGGACTTTGTGACTTGGAACTGGGCCCACAGTCTGGCTGCCGTGTACTCCAGGTCTGCAGAGGCAGGCAGACACCATCTAGAGTAGGAGAGGAGCTCTGTGTCCTCAGTGGAGGGATGATGCAATTTTAGCTGCTTTTGTTTGGGACTTAAAACGACTGGACACTGCTTCTGGTGAGGTAAACAGCCATGTTTGGCCTCAGTGACTCTTTGTTTTTCCCTGGTTTCTCACAAAAAAATAAAACCCCATTGTTGTTCTCTGAGCTTAAGTAGTATCGCAATTGTGTGTCTGGGTAAAGAACTCACACAGTGACTGGTAAACTATTTGGGCAGTGTCCTTGGCCAGTTTTAGTGCCCCTTGCTGCCCTGTATTACCACCCTGGATTTCTCAGCAGCGGCAAAGGTAAATCAGATATTTAATAACTTTCTATCTTCGAAAAACTTGTTCTTTTAATTTATGGGTAATGTAACTGCTTTTAAATATGTAACTAATATGTATCTAATGGTGTAAGAGGAAAAGTGAGGAGCAACCTGGCACCAGTGGGTGGTGCTCATAAGCCAATTGATGATGAAAGGTGGAACTTTGTGGCTCCATCCCCTGACCCCCTGATAGGGCTGATGGGAACGAGGGGTGGAGCAAACCCACCATGCTGGTCTTAAGAAGACTCAACATAGGTGGGCTGCTCTCTTTTTGTCTTCCACTTGTACCCTGGTTTCTGCTCAGCTGTCACTATCTGCTGGGTGTCCTCCACGTGCCAGACAGTAAATTTTCTTCTTTCTATCTCTTAGCTTTCCCTTTTCTATCTCCCAGTGTAAATCCACCTTGGGGTCTTGTCCTGTATTCTTAAGCACCCAGGTGAGACTCAAAAGCTGGGTGATCCCTCCCACCCCCCACAGAGGTTTGGTGCCCAGCGTGGGGTCAGACACCCGTGGATGGCCAGCTCAAGGGAAATTCCTTACATTGGTCACCACAATCATGTTGCAATTGCTGGACACATGTTGGAGTTTTTCTTTCTCTAATTTAGAGGAGCTTGGTTTATTTCAAAAGTGTTCTGTCTATTCTGATGTGTTCTGATTCAGTTTAGTTGGTTCTTCTCCCCGTCCTCCTCCTTCTCCTTTTTTCTTCTCCAAGTTAAGGTTTGGAATATCTGATAAAGTCTGTATGGCAGCTGATTTTGGCCTTATGGAAGTTCCCGTGGGCACCTGCACGAGGCTTGATATCAAACTCTACCTTAGAATTTTTCTCCTGGTGGAGCTTCTTGGGTATGTTTATGAAATTTTTCTATAATTTTGTTTTTGTTTTGAGAGGCCTTAAACCTTGTACTCTGGCCAAGAATCCACTTGGATAAATTCTGGCTGATTGAAATAATTTCAGTTGCAAGTGACTATCTAGGAGATTTTTTTTTTTTTACTGTAACACTGCATAAACTCAGAGTAGAAATGGCTTATTGATGGATATTTGAACCATCATGTTATTTTGAAATAAGAGAAATTTTGCAAAAGATCACGCAGCTGGGGCAATCTCTCATATATGAAAGTCTATATGCTCTTCCATAAAATAGATTTTAAGAAACAAGAGGTCACTTTGATTGTACAAAGAAGAGTGAAGCAGCAGTCCCCTTTGCTTGAAAAAGGGGAGAAGCAGGAAGAGGAGGAGAAGCAGGAGGATGAAGACCGCCACTTACTGGAGACTCTGAACCGATCAGTGCAGATGAGCTCCCGTCAGCCCCTTTCAAAGGGCTTGAGCCCCTTCTGTGGAGGCTGCAGATGTTCTCTAGGCTTTATCCCCGCCCCAAGATAGAACTGGAATGGCTTCTCCATTTCATACTAGACAGGCATATACTTTGACCAAAGGAACCACCCTGGGGTCAACAGTTACCTCTTTGCTTGCTTATGACAGATGGATTAAATGAGCAGGGGAAACCTGATGTATCCCAGTGGTCAGAGACCCTCTTTCCATGACAGATGTCCTGAATTGGAGTAATTCTGCCCTCCACACTGGAAGTATTCTCAAAGGATTGCTGATTCACTTACTTCTATTCTATCCTCCCCTTGAGCTGCCTGGAGGACATACAATCAATGCACATTCTACTGATATCGCATGAGCATAGAATGCTCTTAAAGATGGCTAATGAAGAGGCTCATCATTTCCACTAGGAGGATCCAGAATCCCCAGAACATGAAGGGGATGTCCCAATGGTAGATCCTAGCTGGGATCCCAAAGATGGAATGACTTTAAGAGGTGCTTTAAGAGCACTTTAAGAGGTGCTTATTAGCACGACTAAGGGAAGAAATGTCTAAATAAGAGAGTTTGGGTAAAATTATGGAGCTTGAATAAAATACCAATGAATATCCTTCTTAGTTTCTTGAAAGGATTACTCTAATTTATCATACTTACACAGACTTGAATCCAGATACGCCAGATAATGTTCAGATGATTAACTGGTCAGAGTGTTCCAGCTATAAGGAAGGAATTAACCAAGGCAGAAGGAGCCACAGATATGAAGCCTTCCTAATTAGTGTACATAGACTTTAGAATTTACAATGCAACAGAAGAGGCTTAATCCTGAAACTGTTTTTGTAGAGAGGAGACATGAGAGGGTTTTGGAGGAAGACAGAAGGATTATGGAAAGTAGAAAAAAGAACCTTTAAGAAGAATCACTCTGCTATTGGAAGAAAAGGGAAATTGGAAGGACAAATATCCCAGGTCGGAAGCCCAAAAAAAGGTGTTTGTGGGGGGGGAGGGAAATAAGAAAGTAAGAAGAAAGGAGAGGAAGCAGATAATTGTACAGAATGAGGATACAGGTAAGTGTCACAGGATAGAATTCAGGCAGATTAGAATGACTGAAGAAGCAAGGAGAGGAGAAAGTAGAAACGTGGTATTTCAGAGTTGCGGCTCAGAGAAGGAATAGAAGGAATCAGGGATTCCATCTGAAAAAGTTACCCTTTGGACCCTCAGGTAACTCCCACCATAAGGGAACATTGGATTGAATTCTTGGTGGACACCGGAACAACCTATTTGGTTTTGAACTCTAAATTTGTTTGAGTCAGCAAGTCTGTGCTATAACAGTCACTGGAGTTAGAGAAAGTACAACAGAAAGCCTTCGTACAACCTCTAGATTGTCAATGGTAATGTAAACCTCCAACACAGTTTGCTATATATGGAAGTGTCCAATCTCCCTCCTTGACTGTGATCTCTTAAGTAAAATTAACACATGGATTATATTCTGATCCCAGGATTAGAGGGTGAATGTACAATTCCCTCAGAAGATGCCTTGTGTTTCCAGGTAGTGCTCACTCAGGATGCTCCACCAAAACGCAAAGTACTGCCTCCAGAAGTCTATGAAAGAGAGAGAAATTGTTTTAGGCTGGTGGAACTCTAGGATATATCCAAAATGCAGGCCCTGTAAGAACAGAAATGGTGGAAGGGAGCAGAGTCCCAAGGACAAAGCAATAGCCTCTAAAAGCAAAACCTTTGTGTGTAATTCAGTCACTATTTCAAAAGATTTTCCGATCCAGCTTCATTCGGTCCTGCTGCTCCCCCTACAATACTCCTCTGATTTTTATCAGTAAAGAAACCCCACACAAATGAGTGCATTATGTTCAGGATTTGCAGGCTTTGATGAAATTGTCCAAGACATACACCCAGCTGTGCCATAACTTTATACCCTGCTCACTGCCAAACCAGGAGATTCTGGCTGGTTTTCAGTATTTCCCTTGAAGGTGTCCTTTTCTGCATCACAATGGATGCCTGAGATCAGCTTCTCTTTGCTTTTGAATGGCAGGACCTGAATCCAAGAGCACTCTGTACTATTGGTGGACTGGGCTTCTGCAAGGGTTTAAGAATTCCCAGCTACTTTCAGGGAAATACCAGCCAGTGATCTCAGGAAGGTTCAACTAAAACAGGGCATCCCCCTTTAATAATGGATGATTTACTAACACCCACCCTCACTTTGAACTTTGTCTGGAGAATACAGTAGTATTTTTGAGCCATTTGGCAAAATGTAGCTACAAAGTTTCACCTCAGAAGACTCAGATATGCAAACAAAAGTGACATACATGTGATTTGAAATGGAGAAAGTTGACTGAGTCCTCATGACAGAGAAAACAGGTGATTTCATACTCAAAGTCCCCAGCTATTAAAGGTAATTAAGTGATTTGGGGGATGGCTGGGTTTTGCATAATTTGGATCCCCAACTTTGGGCTAATAGCGAATCTATGTATGAAGACGCAGACACTAAACCTGTTTTGGACTGCTGAATCAACCAGGCTTTGATGAAATAAAGGGGAGGCTGATCTTAGCACCAGTCTTAGCTGATGTCAGCTCCAGCCTCAGCACCTGATGCCAGACCCCAGGAAGCCTTTCTGGCTCTATGTTCATGAGAGACAGGGAATTGGACTCAGTGTTAATCCAGTTATTAGGACCAGAAATGCAGCTCAATCTCATGCCTGTCCAAACACCTGGACCACACCTCTAAGGGATGGCACCCATGTTAGCAGGCTGCAGCTTCCACTTAAGTGACCTTCTGCCGAAAGCAGAGAAATTTACCTCAAGTCATCCCATCACTGTGTGTGCACCACACCAGGTTTCGACATTATTAGAACAGAAGGGTGGAGTTTGGTTGACTGCTGGACCCATGAGAAAATGTCAAGCAGCTCTATTAAATAATCCCAGTGTACAGTTGTGAATCACTAGCTCCTTAAATCCAGACACCTTGCTCCCAATCAATGCAGAAAGCCTTAAGGATGGAATCTGAAGTCATAAATGTTTAGAAAATATTGAAACATTTTTATGCTAGTCAATCAGATGTGTCTGACCAAGCCCTGCCAGATCCAGAGTGGGAGCAGTTTTATGTAAAAAGGCTGTTGACATGGAGGGCATGCATTAGTGATGCTTCAGGACACCACAGAAGCCAAAGCCCTCCCATCAGGGATGCTGGCACAGAAGGCCAAATCGATAGCCTGACCCAAGCTCTGGAGCTCTCTCTAAGTAAGATGGTAAACATACACATGGACGTTAAATGTGCCTTCGTGAGTCTGATTGAGCATGGTGCCACATGGAAAGAAAGGGGATTCCTAGAGTCAGCAGTAAAGACATTAAACACCCACTAGAGATCTTGGTCCTGCTGAAAGAAGCTTTACGATCAGTAGTGATACATTTCCTGGCCATCAAGTGGGTAGATGTGAAATTGCAGAAGGCAACAGAGAAGCCGACTGTGCAGCTAAGACCACTGTTCATTGTGCTCTCTGGGAGACACGCATCTATCTCATGGACTTATCTCAATTTGTTCCCAAATATTCTGGTCTTGGTGAAGAAAGGGTCTATGAATGGGGATTTACTAACCTCAACCCCAGCTCCAGTTGGATAATGAGCTCACATGGAATGACACTCCTCCCAGAGGCCTTAGTTACCTGCTGTTGCTGCAACTACATGAGAGAGCTCACTATAGGACAGGTCCCTTGCTAGAGTCCATGGACCCATATTTTAGGGCTCTTCTGGCATAGAATAGCTCAACAGACGATCAAGGTTGCCATTTATGCACCAAGGATAACCCCAAGAATGACTCACACCCTAAAGGTAGGCTGGCTCAATATAAGGAATTGTGCCCTTTTCAAGACCAGCAAATGGATTTTGCCCAAATACCCAGAACCGCTGGCAATTACAAGCATCTTTTGGTCTTTGTGGATACCTTCTTGTTATGGGTGGAAGCATTCTCCAAGACATAAAAAGCTCCACAGGTTGCCAAATAATTGCTGAAGGAAATAATTCTTTACTTTGGATTGCCCAACTTTATTCAGAATGATGAATAAGCATTTGTTTCATAAGTCACTCAGAAAGTAATGCCTTTCAGATTACTTCAGCGCTCCACACTGCCTGGAGACTGAAATATACAAGACAAACTGGGAAAATGAATTACGCCCTAAAAATGGCCTTGATAAGCTATGCCAAAAAATCCATCTTTGTTCAGATAAGGCATTGCCCATCAACACATCTAGGAGTGTCTCCTAGAAGTGAGCTATGCTTAAGCCCATTTGAAATTATCTTTGGAAGACCATACTGAGCTTCAATTTTGAACACTGCACCAGATGTAGAACATGCATGTAGACTCAATGTAAAAAGTATCTAGGAATTCTAAGCTGGACCTCATAACTCTGCTCTCTCTAGGGTTTCTTTCCTTCCAGATAAACCCTTACATATTTTTAGACCTGGAGATGAAGTCCCACTTAAAACCTGGCAGAGTGGCCACATGCCAAAGCTCAGCTGTCAGAAAAATGATCCAGTCTTTGTAATGTTTTGAAGCTCACAGGCATGAAATCCTGGATGCAGCACTCCAGAATAGAGAAAGGCCCAGAAGATGGGGGCCTAGAGACCAAAACCAATTAGTCTTGTAAACCTGTAGAAGATCTGAGAACTTTCTTTAAGCATAGGCAAAAACTTAAAATATTCTCTTTTTCTCTCTGTCTCTGTGGCAGAACACTCCAGGATTGACTTCCTAATGGATACTGGACACCACATGATGATGAATGAGCCTAGGAGTCTTGCTCAGTAATTCCTCTAAATAAACTCTTTTTCTCCTTCCAAGGTCTGAAGTATGTAGGATGGCATCTGAAACCACATGACCTCTGCTGTCATCACTCCCCAGCTTTGCAAAATCAATTTCAATTCCATGGAAAGATCTTTTAATTTTTGTGAATTTTTTTTTTTTTTTACAATACATCAGCCTGGGCCTCCCTGGTGGTGCAGAGGTAAAAGCCTCAGTGCTATCAAGCTATTGGCAGCCACTGAGGCATGAGTTCGATCCCCAGCCAGGGAGCTGACCTCAGCAGTGTATTTCAGTCAGTCTTCCTGTTCTGTTCCCCATTCTGTCTCTGGTGAATCCTCTCACTCCCCGCAACTCTGACCAACACCCCAGTTCTTGGATGCATAAATAAATAAATCTTTAAAAAGATAAAACAATATATCAACCTATGCTATATTTTTCACTTTTGTATTTTTGCACCGTTTTTGTAGGTACTTGTATGGTTCAAATAAAAAACAGCCGGATTACTTCAATGGGAGTAAAACTGGCCATGCATCGGATCCAACAGTGCATCCAAAAGAAAATACACCACGACCAAGTGGGATTTATCCCAGGGACACATGGATGGTTCAACATCCGAAAATCAATCAATGTAATCCAACACATCAACAACAAAAAGAAAAACAAAGACCATATGATCATATCAATAGATGCTGAGAAAGCATTTGATAAAGTGCAACATCCATTTATGACAAAAGCCCTTGAAATCCTTGGGATAGAAGGAACATACCTCAACATAATAAAAGCCATATACGACAAACCCACAGACAACATTATCCTCAATGGTGAGAAGCTGAAGGCCTTTCCACTAAAATCAGGAACAAGGCAAGGATGTCCACTCTCACCATTGCTTTTCAATATAATACTGGAAGTCCTCGCCAGAGCAATAAGACAAGAGAAAGACATCCAAGGACTCCAAATAGGAAAAGAAGAAATTAAACTGTCTCTGTTTGCAGATGATATGATCATATCTATACAAAACACTAAAAACTCCATAGGAAAACTACTCAAAATTATAGACCAGTTCAGTAAAGTAGCAGGATACAAAATCAATGCACAAAAATCAGTAGCCTTCCTATATGCAAACACCCCATCTGAAAAAGAAGAAATTAAGAAATCCATCCCCTTCAAAATCAAAACCAACGAAATCAAATATCTGGGAATAAATCTAACAAAAGATGTAAAAGATGTATACAAAGAAAACTACAAAACACTGTTGAAAGAAATACAAGAAAACACAAGGAAATGGAAAGACAACCCCTGCTCTTGGATTGGAAGGATTAACATTATCAAAATGGCAATCCTCCCAAAAGCAATTTACAGATTCATTGCTATTGCAATCAAAATGTCAATGACATTCTTCAAAGAAATAGATCAAATACTGATGAAATTCATATGGAACCACAAAAAGCCCTGCATAGCTAAAGCCCTCCTGACTAAATAGAAAATGGAGGAATTTCACTCCCTGATTTCAAACTATACAACAAAGCCGTAATAACTAAAATAGCATGGTACTGGAACAAAAACAGACACAAAGACCAATGGAACTGACTAGAACACCCAGAATGAAAGCCGCATATATATATGAACAATTAATCTTTGACAAAGGAGCAAAGAAAATGCAGTGGAACAAGGACAGTTTATTCAATAAATGGTGCTGGGAAAACTGGACAGCCACATGCAAAAAAATGAAGCTAGACTACTGCCTCACACCCTGCACAAAAAACAACTTAAACTGGATAAAAGACCTAGACGTAAGACCTGAAACCATAAAATTTATGGAAGAAAATATAGGCAAAACTCTACACGATATACATCTCAGCAAAATCTTTAACAACACATTCCCCAAAGCGAAGGAAATGAAGGACATGATAAACAGATGGGATTACATCAAAATAAAAAGCTTCTGTACAGCAAAAGCTACATTAACCAAAACAAATAGACACCCTACCAACTGGGAAAAGATCTTTGCACACAATACATCCGATAAAGGACTGTTAACAAATATTTACAAGGAACTCACACAACTCAACAAAAACAACACTAACAATCCAGTCAAACAATGGGCAGAAGAGCTAAAAAGGTACTTCTCCAAAGAAGAAAAGCAAATGGCCAACTGATACATGAAAAAATGCTCAACATCACTTATAATCAAGGAAATGCAAATCAAAACCACTATGAGATACCACCTCACACCTGTGAGGATGGCACACATTAAAAATACAGGCAACAACAAATGCTGGAAAGGATGTGGAGAAAAAGGAACTCTTCTACACTGCTGGTGGGAATGTGAACTGGTCCAACCACTATGGAAAGC
>PVIJ01019361.1:0-23759 GCA_004024925.1 Scalopus aquaticus
TTTTAGTACATATTCTATGAAAGATTCTGTTTCAACCAGCTGGCTAAACAAGTTTGCTTGACCGTTGCACCAGTGTTGTGCTCACACAATGTTTACATGGAACTTTTTACATCTAGTGCCACGCTTTACCACCAGGAGTGCCTTTGTATGAATCATGGTTAATTGTAAAGGTCCAGTTGTAAACAATTTGTATCAGTTAGCTCCAGAAAGATCCTTCCAGAAGCAGCCCTTTGCTTTGAACCTCAGATAAGCACTTCAGTCCTTTTGTAAGTCAAGAGACTTCCAGTTTCATTTTCTGTAGCTTCAATCTTAGAAAGCTTAGAACAAAAATTTTGATACCCTTTTCTTTTAGGCCTCTGGATTTTGATTAGTTACCACCAATTAAAGAGCTGAACATAATATTTGGAAGGTGAAGATAAGTTGGGTGCTATCTTCTGACCACTATTACTGCTAACAAGGTAGTTCATGGACATGTTAATTTCTGATGCAGTGTTTCAGTTTCAGCTCTATGGGTAATACAGACACTTAGAACAGTGGTGACGACATGATTCAGTCTCCTAGCGAACAATCAATGACTACATGGGCATCAAAAGAAAGCTGCAGCTGTGGTGATGTCAGTTTCCTAATGCCTGGGCTGCAACAGTAGTGGGCTGTTCTTGAACTGATCAGTTCCAGTACTGGCCTTCAATTTCACTTTCCTATGATTAATGTAGCTTATATTTCTACATGTTCTTAGAGGACAAACCCAGAGCTGGCCTCAGTCCTTCAGATAGTTTGCAATCATTTAATTCTTTACATTGACTTTCTGTTTAAAATGGTACTAATGTTTTCTGATTCCTGAAATGATCCTGACAGCTAAGAATTTCTCAAATTTAATTCTTGAGTCTGCTGATTTTGCAGAACTAAAAACTTATTTTCTCAAGTGCTTTCATCTTTTTAATATATTTGAGCACTGTTCTGAAAGGCCTGAGAGAACTATTTTTCATTCAGTACTTAAGATTTCAAAGTGAAATGTTATAGATGGGTCATTACAGCAAGAAATTTCTATCATCACAGGTGTCAGACTTTGAAGTTAGACATTATTGATATACTAGCTATCAATAATTTAAGAAACATTAAATGTAAAATTAACGGGTATGGATAAATTTTATATCACTATATAATGTGTTAAATGTTAACAACATTAAATATATCTTAATAAATGTACTTTCTATTTTTTTTTAAGTTACAGGAACCTAAAGACTCATTCAGTTTTCATCAATAAGATAACTATTAAAAAGGAACTAGAGGGAAGGTTAGTTAGATTTGTAAAGGATGAGAAGCTAACCTTTGCAAGAAAGAGAATAGTCCAATCTTTTTTTCTAGCAGCTATGCTTTCTGGGCCATTTCCAGATATGCTGACAGCACCAGATGTCAGCTGCTAGAAAAGCAAGCCAAAATATTGGGACTTTTAAAAGTCAGAGCAACAAGCAAACTAAGGCATTTGATAATGAAAAAAGTATGGGGAAGGGACATAAAATTAACCAAAACATGAAACAAGAATTTCCACTTAAGAAATTTAAGTTAAAATTTTATAATTTTGATTAAATATGAGCTATATCAAAACAAGGTATGAATGGTTGAAAGCTAAGCTCTGGTATATGTAACTAACCCAAGAGTCCATAAAAACATAGATAAACACAATGTAAAACAAGGATGTTTGTCATTTGTAGCTCTAAAGAAGTTTTTTCATCAAGATTTTTACAATTGCTACTTAATTTGCTTTTTATAAAACGGCTAGAATGTGTTCAATTGTTATATATTGATTGGTTCCTTTTTATTTCATTACAATAATATGTTAGAAAACAGATTTTCAACATTTTTTATTTCTGGGTAAATTGTAAGCTGCCACAGAGAGGCAATCTTATAATACAGATTTTAAGATTCAGCAAATATAGACACTGTATTTAGGTTTATTTTAGAAATAAGATTACAGGGTCTAAGCAGGGTGAAATAGGGTTCTAATGGACAAAAATTTGGATCAGAGGTAGCCAATCACCTTGTCACTCTTCCAAGACATTTTTTTCCACTTACTGGCTTTTAGTGCCCAAGATAGTATTTAGTTTTCAAGTATGGGCTTCAATAAAGAATTAGAGTTGCTGGGAGTCCTATGGGAGAAGAAAAAGACAAGATAATGGAAGATTTGTTCTGCAGACCTGGTGTACCATTGATTTGACTGTTTTATTTAAAATATCTATTCCTTCGACTTCGGTATGAAAATTCAGGCTTATGTTATTTAGTTCCCTAAATATACTTAAAAGTTACCCTATAACTTGAACTTTGCCACTCTGAAATGTTGACATTAAAATAAAGGAAAGAGAAAATAAACTAAAGATATCTGCTTATAAAAGGGAATGGCCTTATAAAAGGT
The DNA here is from genome assembly GCA_004024925.1 of Scalopus aquaticus. Lineage (NCBI taxonomy): Eukaryota > Metazoa > Chordata > Mammalia > Eulipotyphla > Talpidae > Scalopus > Scalopus aquaticus. Next base: position 2,411 of record PVIJ01019361.1, read on the forward strand.
CACTCGTTAGATTTTATAATTTAATCCTAGGTTTCTCATATGTGATTCCTATCAGCCAGGTAAATGGCATTCACGTAACTGCCCAGCCATGCAGAGTGTAGCACAGCAGGCTTGTCAGAGTTGTGCAGCCATTTCACTATCAAATGCCTGCCTTCTTTTTCTGCAAAGGACATACTCTGTATGTGTGTGTGTGTGTGTGTGTGTGTGTGTGTGTGTGTATGTATATATGTATGTATATATATATATATATATAATTTGAGGTTTGTAGTCAGGCTTAAAATTCAATTTCTATTTCGTTTTTTGAAAAAAAACATGAATCTATACAAATTTTATTTTTGAGGTACTAAATAAAGTTTATATTATATCTAATTAGTCAATGGAAAGAAAGAACTAACAAGTAAGATTTCTGATATTAGCAGGAAACACGACAGTCTGAAAAAAATCTTACTGAATATCTGCTTGGTTTTCTGCTTACTGCCTTACTCAAAATTTACTATGGGAAGAATAGCAAGAAATAAATGTTATCATTATATAATTAGTGGCCCCTACTACAATATGACTATCCTTGAACCATCTTTGCCCTGCTCATGGTTAACAAGTGCATAAGATCGCTGTTAATTTTAACTGTGACATGGTGTTATTTAGGACAGTTATTCACATCATGCTACCTCTTACCTGGAGTTAACAAGAGAACACTCAAATAATTTAGTTGTTTTAGGTCATTAATAGTTAAAAGGTAAAAACAATAGAATTCCTGTGACATAAGACATCAATTTTCTATAAATGTAAATAAAGATTTAAAAAAATCTTTGCACGTTTTGTTTTCCTGACAAATATTAATTATATTTTCATTTTAAATATAGATTTTTCTCATTTCTAAATTTACCCCTTACTTTAATTTTCCTGTCAGTTTCATTCATTGAATGATCATTGCATTCCGGCTTAATCATGATCTGTGTACTCTTCTCAATGCCAAGAACCCCAGACACCTTGATGTGCAGTTTTTGATTACAATATACTCTCCCCAAAGGTAAACATCATGTTAAATAATGTTAATATTGCAAATAAGGCTAACAGGTCCCATAGGTTACACCTCCAAATACCATATTTGCAGTTAGTTTCAACATAGGAATTTTATATTGACACAAATACGTAATCCATAACACAGAGCCTTAGTAAAACTCAGCAAATGCAGCACAAAGCACCATTGCTCAAAGTGCCAGCTAGCCAGTCGTAGCAGCTCACAATGAAGGTGTGCCAGAGGCAGCAAAGCCAGGCAGCGAACCAAAAACAAAAGAACAAAGATCCCTGGTGGTTGGTAAACTTCCTGCTCATTGTACCAACTGCTCTATCCTGAAGTACAGACCACAACTCAAATGTAGTTCAGATGTTAAGAATGATAATGCCGTATTCACATGAAGAGTAGATGAAAGTATTTTTTTTACTTTAAAAATCAGGCTTTCTGAGTACAGGAAAAACCTCCCAAGGAAATCCAAAAACGTACTTTTTTTTTTTTTTTTTTGGCTTTAGACAGTGAAGGAAGGAGATTTGCATGAGAATTTAATTGTAGTTAATTTGGGGGACCAGACTGAGGGTTACTGTACTTGGGTAGATTCTATATTGGTTTACTCTCCATCTGGCCTGAAGAAATGCTCCCATGATATATTTTTTGGTTTTGATGTTAAAGGGACTATTGTTAGAGGGGCTATTGGTTAATCATTTTCTACATGAAATCCCATATATCCAGTATGGCAATCACAATGTCTCACTAATTGGGAATATTTTTCCTTTTTTTAAAATGTTTTATTGAAGAAACACTGATTTGTAACATTAAAAAAGTCTCAGATGTACATCACTATAAATAAACATCTCTATATATTGTATTATGTTCACCGCTAAATTCTATCTTCAACAATTTATCCACTCCCACTTTTCCCTTCCCCTTTGTTGGCCACTAATTTGGTCTTATAGTCTAAAAGTTTATTTTTGTTTATTTAGTTCATTGTGTTTCTTTATGAAACACATAGGAATAAAATCATAAAGTGTTTATCTTTCTCTCACTTATTTCACTGAAAATGCCCTGTAAGTACATTTGTTGTTGCAAATGGCAGGATTTCATTATTTTTATTGCTGAGTAGTACTCCATTGTACATATATACCACATGTGCTTTATTCAACCATCTGTCCAAGGGCATGTAGGTTGTTTCCAACTATTGATGATTGTAACTAATGCTGTGATGAACATGGGTGCATACATTTCTTCAAATTGGTGTTCTTAAAGTCTTCTGGTGAATACCCAGAAGTGGATTAACATGCAATTTCTATTTTTAATTTTTTAAGAACACTCCATACTACCTCCTACAAGGACTGAAGTAATTTACATTCCCACAACAGTCTATAAGGGTTTCTTTTCAATTTGTTCATTTGGATGTCTGAAAGAAAAAAGGAAGAGTCAAGACTTAAAGTTTCTTAAGAAAATAACAAAATATGGAATATGTTCTTACAGTAAGACTTTCTTCCATTTACATAATTATGATTATAATGTGTCTTGGTATGATTCTCTTTGTATTCATCTTTCTTGGAGTCTACCGAAAGTCTTAGTTCTGTAATTTTATATATTTTATCAAATGCAGGAAGTTTTCAGCCAGTGTTTTCTCAATTTTTTTTCTGCCCTGTTCCTTCTCATCTCTGGGACATCAGTTTTTCTCATGTTATTACCCTTAATACCATGCCACAGTCTCTTAAGTTCTGTTCATGTTTCTTCATTTCATGTTTCTTCATTTATTTTTTTTTCTGCTCTTCAGACTGGATAATTTCAACGGATCTGTAATCACATTTGCTGATTTTTTTTTTCCTTACTAAATCTCTTATTGAAAAATCCATCCTAAATTTTTAATTTCAGTTAGTGTATGCTTTAGTTCCGGAATCTGCATTTGGTTCCTTCTTATAAATTCTATCTCTTGGTAAATATACTCTAATTATTAAACATTTCCTGGTTTCCTTTAGCTCTTTATCCATGACTTCTACTTGAGCACATTTAGATGCTAGATGTAAAGTCTTTATCTAGTTAAGCCCATTATCTATGCTTCCTCAGAAAGAATTCTGTTAATCTGTCTTGTGAATTGGCCATGCCTTTTTGTTTCTTTGCGTGCTTTATTTTTTGTTGTTGTTGAAAACTGAATATTTTGAGTATTATAATGTGTAAACTGAAATCAGATTCTTTCCCTCCTCAAGTTTGTTCTTGATGCTTACTGGAATTACAGTCATTTGTTTCTAATTCCTAATTTATTTTGTAAAATTTATATTCATTTTTATATGCTATCAATGAAGTCTCTGTTAATTAAGCTTGTGATCAGGGAGAGAAATTATGTTAAATGCCTGGAGCCAAAAATTAAAAGGAAAAGAAAGATAACACAAAACTCTCTGCACTCTTTGCTGATTGATTCTGTGATGAAACATCCATCACTGCTTTTTTACAAGTCTGCCTTAACTTTTGCTTCATGCTTATGCTAAGCCCACAGATGTCCCAGAAGGAGAATTTTAAGTGGTATAATTTTTATATTTTCCTAACTGTTGTCACAGTTTTCTTGTTTTTTTCATGTTTTTCATCTCTTTATCTAATTAACTTGTTTTAGATTTCAATAGTTTCTAAAATAAATTTCACACTTTTAAATTAAATTCATTCTAATCATGGGACTCCCTGGTGGCAGTGTGGTGCTGTAGGCAGCGGCTACACGAGTTCAAAGCCCGGCTGGGGAGATTCCCACATGGCGCAGCAGACCTCTCTTGCCTCTCCTGCTGCTCCGCTCAGCCGTGTACTTCTGTTGATCTGCCTGTTCTTCTCCCCACTCTGTCTCTGGTGAACCCTCTCACCGCCCGACGCTTCTGCCCTGTACCCCAGCTTCTATGCATAAATAAAAAAATAAATTCATTCTAATCATGTTTTCTTGGTGATAATATACTGTTCTTTGTCATTATTTTATTCATGATTTCTTTAAGGTGTCAAATATTTTCTCCTTCTTTCCTTTTCTCCTATTGAGTATTTGTATTGGGTCTATTTTCATGTTGGGGACTTCCTTCAAATATCTGGTTACCCATGTTTCAAATTGTGAGGATTTTATGATCTCAAGGGTTATTTTGTAATTAACAAGTCTGTTAAGGACAATCTTTTATTATAATCAATTTATTAATATACCATTTTAATTTAGGATTTAAAATATGTTTTATAAATCAATTGTAAGTTCAGAAAAGATCTTTGAATAATGTGTTCAATTTCAAATGCAGCTAACTACAAACTTTAAATTACATTTATCCATGTAATATTTTCACCTTCTTCTAAATTACTACAATTGTCTGATACAAACAAAACCTTCTGTGTATTTAAATGATTCATAAATCTAATAATGTAAACATAATTGTTATTAAAATTCTCTCAGAATTTAATACTGAGTAGACATTTAATAAAACTGCATCTTTAAATAAAAAAACTAAATCAGTTATTTAAAAGTAATTAGAACTCTGTCACTCTAGTAGGGCAAATTTTCTTAAAGGCTACAACTACATAAAATACCACTAATGTACATATAAACTTAAGTATCCTAGGAGACTAACTCCTTGCTATATTTTGGCATAAATAAAGTTCAACAGGTTTAAAGCAGCACAATGGAAAAATTAAAAGATTAACCAGCAATTTCACTTTCTCAACAAAGATATTGCCTCCATCAAGGAGCTCCTATGGTTATACAGTCAATTTGGTGTTCCATGCTGCCTTCTGGCTCCTTTGTGATTGTCCACACAGACACATACCTAATGTCTTTTCTCCTAGAAACCTCACTCAAATAATAGAAAGAAATGAAAAGTTACTAACAAAGAAAAGGAGTTAGAATAGGAAACCAGGATAGATACAGAGAGATTTGGGAAGAAAGGAACTTTACCAAGGGCTTATGCGGTATTTTTAAAAGGAAAGAAACAGCTATGCATATTTTAGACTTTATTTGAAAGATTTGGTGTGTTTAAACTAGATTGTAATCTCCCTGGGATCAGCCTGTGATTACAAGGCACAAAATTATTTTTCTCACACATAGTATGAAATACTGTACATGGCTCACTGCCTAATAAAATTTCATAGAAATAATAAAGAGCATTCTTGTCATAAGAAAAAGATGGTTAAGGTGGATTGCAAAGAGAAACCATGTCTTCTAAAGAGAAAGATGGAATTTGAGGAGTTGTGGTCAGTAACATCAAAGTATTCTATATTTGGGGTAGTCTTGAAAGACGGGGAGGGGAAAGGATGCTCATAAAGGCAGATATTAGAAGGCAAAATGAGTTGGTAGAAATACATCTGTGACATTCTTAGATGTAACTGATTTCAAAACATTTTGACTTTACCATTGTGAAAAGAAATTTGTAAAATTTAAAATAACAGGTTCATTACAGCAAGTCCTTCCATATTAATAGTAATTAACCATCTGCAACTCATATCAAAGCAGAAACTCATGATAATTCCCTGTCCATTAAGGTATGCAAAGCTATTATTTATTCATTAGCACATTAGTTTAGTATTGTTCCTTTAATTACCAAATTCTGAGATATAAATTATCAACTTTCAAACTAACTTTGAAACTATAGGATAGGTATTTGCTTATATGCTGCCAATAATCATGTATTCCAAGATTGGTTATTTTTTAATTTTGTATTATAGAGAGAATTATCATTTTGAGATCACTTGACAACTTGTTTTTCGGCTAGAAGAAAATAGATTTCCCTTCAGTGTTTGGGTGACATCACACACTCCAGAATACACAATAAAAGTATATTTATTTCTTATCTGAGTTGTCTGGCACAGATCTTTCTTAAAGGAAGAAAGTACGTAAAATCTAAAAACTCCTGGAAAAGCGCTAAATGCTGTAATCCAACCTGTCATAACTGTATTGCTGTTTAAAGATATTGCCTGAAAATAACATTTAGAAAGCTCTTGGGTTGGTAAATCAAAATGCTTCACTTCTCTCTGTAGCCAATCAAAATGACAGAATTTCAGTCCTAAGTATAGTGCTGTGTGTATACAAATGGAGCTTTGGGAGCTAACTATTTCTGATTTTTATTTTTCTTCACTTCTTCCCTTAGAAAAATTACTTTTCTATATGGTTAAAAAAAATAGGGAAGATACTTATGTTTAAGGATTGAATCCAGCTCATTTAATTCTAAAAATAATAGCTATTTTCATATAGAACTAACTACACAATTTGGAGGGCTAAGTGCAAAATAAAAAGGTAATACTCCTTAGTCAAGATTATTAAGAAATGCAATGTGGCATTAATCCTGCATGACCCTCTAAGTATAGATCCCTTAGTGATTGCATGGTCATATGCTTTGTTTGTATATAAAAAGAATTTTATGAATTATGTTTTAACATTCTCAGCTTCAAATGAGGATGCAAGAAACCAAAGAGTTTAAATGGCTCACCCAGGATCACAGAAGATATGAAATTAAAACACCCTAGATTCCAGCTTTCACAATAAATTTGATGTTTTTCGTTCTTAAAATATTTGTAAAAAAATCCATAAACTCAATAAATTTCCTAAATGGAGACAGAATAAGGAAGATAACCAAAGTGTTTTAAAAGATTATTTATAATGCCTAAAATATAGTAACATTAATTACTAAGCTAATGGATAGCACAATGGTTATACAACATTGTGTGTGTAGTTGATGCCAATGAATTGTACCCTCATGTGATTGGGTATAACTGAGGGGTCCCCAGGGACCCCAAACTATTAAGTGGTGCACTTTCTAAAAGGATTTGGCCATTTGCACACATCAAGGCAAAGAAACATCACTCTTAGTGTGAAAGTTTTTTTAATTTGTGTGCAGACAGAGAGAAGAAAGAATTTCCAATAAAACTCCCAAAATTACCCATCCCCTCATGGACAATTCCCAGCCAGGCAGGCTGGATGCAGAACAGAGCAACTTGTCACAAGTCTAAGACACATTTTGGCAGGAAACCACAAGAAAAGGGCTACAGGCCTCCCTGGCAGAGCAACAGGTTAAGTCTCAGCACTATGAGGCAATCCAGAGCCACTGCAGCATGAGTTTGATGCTCAGTCAGGGAGCTTCCACATGGCGCAGCAGACCTCTACTGTCTTGCCCACTGAGCCCCTCAGCAGTGTATTTCAGTCTGTCTGCCTGTTCTGCTCCCCACTCTGTCTCTGGTGAATCCTCTCACCCACCACACCTCTGTCCTACACCCCAGTTCTTGTATGCATAAATAATAAATCTTAAAAAAAAAAGGGCTAGGCAGGTCCCAAAGAGCTGGGACTAGAGAGCATGAAATTCAAATGTACCACAAGGTCAAGATAATGGCTACTACTGTCTCTGTCAAAAGCTAAATTCCCAAGAGCTGCATCTCTACATGTCTCTGACTGATAGATCACTTGTCCAAGTGTCTCTCATTCCTTCTTTGTTCTATCTTCATCTATGTATCCACCTCACTACTTCCCAGCTTCCCCCATTCAGAAAATCTAGTTTATAGGATACTGGGAATTATAATCCAATCTCATCTGTTTGGTGATGAGGGTAGAGTTCATTCAGAACATTGTTCCCTGACTCAGAGATTATTCCTCTCTTTCCTTCTGATAGTTATAAATAGCTAAAATGTTTTATGGTAAATTTTAGGTAATGCATATTTTATCATTTTAAAAAAAAAACAACTGTGGGGCCTCCCCAGTGGCACAGCGGTTGAGCGCTGTGCTGTGGAGCTGTCGGCAGCGCGTGATGCGAGTTCGATGCCCAGCCGGGGAGAATCCCACATGGTGTGGCAGACCTCTCCTGCCTCACCCACTGCTCCCCTCAGCAGTGTATCTCTGATCTGCCTGTTCCGTTCCCCACTCTGTCTCTGGTGAACCCTCTCGCCACACCACGCCTCTGGCCTGTACCCCAGCTTGTATGTATAAATAAATAAATCTTAAAAAAAAAAAAGAACTGTGTAATGGTTGATTTTACATGTCAACTTGACTAGGCTAATAAATTTCTGGATAGCTAGTAAGACATGCCTGGTTTTGTCTGTAAGGGTGTTTCAGAAGAAAACAGCATTTGACTCCTTAGACTGAATAAGATTGGCCTCACTAATGGTGGGCATCAACCAATTCTTTAAGGGTGTTTGAGATAAGGTGGCAGAAAGATAAATTTGTTCTCTTCTTGAGCCAGGACAATGATTTTCTCTTGCCCTTGGGTATCAGCATTTTGGGTTCTAGGGTTTTTAGATTCAGACTGGGACTTAGTCCATTGGTTCCATTGGTCCTCAGACATTTGGTTTTGGATCAAAACAAAACCACCAAATTTCTTGGGTCTCCACCTTGAAGATAGAAGATTAAAGGAATTCTAAGCTTCCATAAACCATGTGAGTCAATTCTTCATTAGAAATCTCTTCCTATGTGTCTATATCTATATATATACTTGCAGTTCTGTTTCTCTGTAGAACCCTGATTAATACACTATATTTTTCTATTTATAATGACATTAACTTTCAAGACTATTTAGCACTCATTTTTAATATTAAAATATTATACATCATTACACCATATTTCTGTTTGGTAATCATAACAAGTACAGCATATGTCCCTGGAATGACATCCTCAACTTCTCTGTAACTGTGTCTTTAACTGATCTGTTTTCCAGACTGAAATATTCTCCCTTTCCTATTTCCATTCTTTATCCTGAGTAGGAACACAGTTCTACCCATTCATCACAAATTCTCTCTGGTTTTCTTCTTTTAAAATTTAATTTATGGATCAAAAGTCAAGCCAAAGATCATTACTAAAAAGTGTTGCTTATATTCAATAGTAATTACCATATATTCCATCTTTTGTGGCCACAATTTGCTTTTCTTTTATTCTGCAACGAATTATAGCTATGTACACATCTATCTCATAGCTACAAATTTGAACTCAGAAAATACTCATAATATTTGCCTATGTCTCACCACAAGAAACAAAATTGAAGCCTTAGGACCTTGCCTTCCCTTCTAAGACTTGGAATGATAAACTGTACCTCACATGAACTCCCAGGGTTATACTGCACATGAACCTATAAATCAGTTTTTTTTGTGTTTAAAATTTAAAGCAGAAAAATACTTTTTTTTTACAGTTACAGAGCAAGACAAAGCAAAATATCAAGTCTTTTCTTAACACTGATGGGTATTCAACTACGAACCCCAGCATTTCCTATGGGTATTGGATTTTTATTGTCTAAATACTCAAATGCTGGAGATAGATTTATTTGTTAAATCAGTTTCTCAATTTAGAGCAAGTACTCAATATCTTTGCTGTGACTTGATTGCAAAATTCAGAAAGGAAGTGTTTCAACGCACCTTTTTGCAAACAGATGTTACTTTGTGCTTATAATCTTAGTACATAAATGGGCACATCATTCTTGTGACATGCCATCCTGCTCTTTTATCTTCACTCTTTCAGAAAATTGATTGTGCTATATTATATCTCAATAAAATAAACACGAAACTCCCCCTCGGCTAATTCCTTAACATATTGTCCACTTGGTTATATTCCAATTGAGATACATTTCAATAAGACATAAATATTAAGCCTAAAAAGACTAAGTTGAAGTAGATAGCCCACAAAACCACATATTATATTGACTGATAAAATAAGGAAAACTTGATATCATGGACACTTAGTCCTTCATTCATAAGATATTAAAGGAATATAGGTACTCTGTTTTATGATTTAACTCATTTCCTAATTTAAGCAAGTCGTGACTAAGAATTAATTGACTTTCGTAGTTCTTCTGATGTATTAATTTAACTTAGTAAAATTCAAGTCAATGAAATATATGAAGTATGCATCGTATTTTTAACCTGTATTTCTCATTAAAACACAAATATTTTCAATTAGCATTTCTCTGGAAATGAAACTTTTTTTCCTTTTGGCTTATCAAACTATGGCACAGATTTCCACTTAAAATTAAAATTACTTGGACATTCTCACATGGAAAACATTTTATAGGTTTAATCCAAGGTTTTCAACAACAAAATAATTAGAATTAAATGCTTAGAATTACTTGAAGAATAACTAGAATTGCAAAAAAACAGAATTAGATAAAATAACATTAGTAATTTTCTGTGTGTATACAATATTTAAATAACATTTTTTGGCTAATAACCAACATAAATACATGCTTGTTTCTATAGAATAAAACTCTACCCAAAAGTATAAATTGGAAGAGAAAAAATAATACCAAATATTCCACCTACAGAAAATAATTTTTACATTTAAAAAAAATCACATCCGTTAAGTCAGTGTGTATATATATACTAGAATTTCTAAAACCTGAATCAGTCAAAATCTCCTACTATGATTAAAAAGTTATCCATATATAGTTGTGATTCTAAAATTTGATTTATAAATGTTATTGTTTTTAATTTCAACTATCAAATTCATAGCTACTATCTAATTGTGACAGGCAGTGTTGAAGGCTATTCAAAATCACGGTCAATACATCTCAAATCAGTGGGTTAAAGATGAACTTTTTAAAATTAGCAGCTCCTGAAATAGCCATTTGATCCACATATTGTATAGCAAGATCAATTCCACACATTTACTTAGTTTGTCATCACTATGGATAGACTAAGGGAAAAAAGACTCAAATAAATTAAATCAGGAATCAAAAAAGTGAGTTTACAAATAAAATTATAGAAATAAAAATTATTCTAAGGGACTACTGTTAACAGTTAGACGCAAACAAATGAGTAGCCTAGAAGAAAAGAATAAATTTATAGAAATACAATTTACAAAGACTAAATCAAGAAGGAACAGAAAATCTGAACAGATCAATAATCAGAACAGGTCAAAACACCCAATAACGAAAACTTAGGATCATGTATATTTGCACCTAAATGTTATCTAACATTTAAGGGTTAATGGAAGTCCTCAAACTCTTCCAAAAAACACTGAAGAGTAGCAAACAGTTCCAGACTCACCCTAAGAGATCAGTAATACCTTGACGGAAATGCAATACTAAGACAGTACAACAAAGGAAAACTACAGGCCAATATCCCTGATGACCTTAGATACATCTGGCCTAAAAAAAAGAAAAACAGCAAACCAATTTAACAACATAAGCGTGATCAGGTAATGGGTATCCCTGGATGCAGTGTTTCAACATATAAAATCAATCACTGTGATATACCAAATTAATAGGATGAAGTATAAAAATCACTTCAGCTGAATCAATAGATTCAGAAATATTTAAGAAATTAAACACTTTCATAACAAAAAGAACCAATTATGAGAAGAAAATTACCTCATGTTAATAAATGCCTACACCTAGAGAAAAAATAATCTCTTCAACACGTGGTGTTAGGAAAACTGGATATCCAGATACAAAAGAAAAAAATTGGACCCCTATCTTACACCATAAACAAAAATAAACCCTCATAGATTAAAAACGTAAACAAAAGATCTGAAAACATGGAGAAAACGGGCAATCTTCACAACTTTGGTGTGGGTAATGATTTCTTGGATATGATACCAGATATACAGATACCAGATATACAGACACAAAAGCAAAAACAGACAAGCGGGATTATCAAACTAAAAATCTCCTGCAGTTCAAAAAAACAATCAGCAGAGTATAAAGGAAACCTACAGAATACAATAAAATTCTTGCCTACCATGTATCTGATAATGACATGATTTAAAACAGGTGAAGGTCTTTAAAAGACATTTCTCCAAATAAGATGTACAAATGGTCAGCAAATATATAAAAAGATGGTCAAAATTACCAATAGTAAGTGAAATGAAAATCAAAACAATGAAACATCATCTCATACCTCTCAGGATGGGCTTTTAAAAAATGCCAGAAAATCGTAAATGTTGATGACAATGTAGAGAAGTTATAATTCTTACACACTGTTGGTGGGAATATAAAATGTTGCAGGCCCTGTGGAAAGCAGTGTGGAAGTTATTTTTAAAAAGTAAAATCTAGAACTACAATATGATCCAACATTTCCACATTGGTGTATTTATCCAAAAGAATTAAAATCAGAACCTTAAAGAATTATTTACACGCTTATGTTCACAGCACTTTTATACACATTAGACAAGAGGTGGAAAGAACCTAAATCAAGGGATTCAATCAAAGGAATCAATAAAAAAATATATGATGTATATATAACATGGAATGTTGTTCAATAAAAATTAAGGAAGTCCCTGTATATGCTACAACAGGAATGAATCTTGAGGACATTATGCTAAATGAAATAAGCCATTCACAGAAAGAATATTACTGTGTGATTCCACTTATGGCAAATATTAAAGTACTTAAATTCTTACAAACAGAAAGTAAAATGATATTTGCAAGGCATCATGGCAGTGATGGGGGAATGGGGCCTCCTATTTGGTAGGTACACAGATTGAGATACACATGTTGAAATGTTATAGAAATGTGCCCTGAAAATTGTGCTTATATTAATATAACTATATATATTTTTTTAATTTCAGAATTTTACTAGCAAAATAAAGTCAATACATTAGTCAAACTTCAAGCTCTATTGCCTTAAAGACTTAAAGACTTATTTTTAATCAGATCTACTGAGGTCTAATTTACACATAAGAAAAATTATCCTTTTTAGGTGTATAGTTCTATGAATTTTGACAAAGGAATATGTTGTGTAACCACCACCAAAATCAAAATACAGATTATTTTCATTAGGCCCCTTTAAACCCCCTCTTTTGTTGTCAATCCTTTCCTATTCCCCTGCCCAGGCACCACTAATCTGTTCTCTCCCACGCCCCACCCCAGCTTTGTATTTCATAGAATTATGATGTAAAAAGAATTATATAACATGTATCCTTTTAATATAAGCATATTTTACTATACATGTAAAAATTGGTTAACAGGGTGGATATCATGTGTTTTTTTTTTTTAACCACAATAAATAAAAGAGTTAAATGAAAAAATTTGGGCTATGATAAGTTGCATTGTTTACTAGTTTCCTTGTTCACTTACAAAGTTCTACTGCCTTTGTCAATTTGCAATTTGTCAAATTATTCAAATATGGAAATGCTAGTATTAAGACTAGTTTCCACATTATTAAATCTTAAAAATTTTGGCTTCTTTAATATGCATCTGCCCCTTCCTATATAAATACTGATCATCTTATTTACACAAAGATAGAAGACTTCTAAGAAAATAAAAAATGAAAATATTCAAACACTTGTGTATATTTGGGGCACTACACTTTGGTCTTTCTCTGTACAAGTACCCCTTGATTTTTGAAAATGTGTATTATATCACTTTTGTTTTACAAAAAACTTACATTAACAGGACCAGTTTTCAAAACCAAAAAAAATTGGAAGATAATTTTTGCTTTCACAGAATAAAAGGAAAACTTCATTCAACTCTTCAGTATATGCCATTTCAGCTCATGAAATGTTTCCTGAAGACAATCTACTTTTGGACAGTTGGACTACCTGTGTTTAAAAGAATTTTCAAATGTTTAAATGCTTTATTCGTCTAGGTGTATATCATTTAAAACATAAGCAACGCCGGTAGGTTTTGTATAGGTCTTAAATTTGATATCAGACATCAACCTTCTAATAATTTCTAAATAGAGATAACTTTGCTTTATTTAGGAGACCCTGAACAGAATAATTCCAGAATAATTATAAACCCAAGCATATGCTATGATAAACACTGTCATTAACCTTGTATTATACTGGTCAACAAATTTTCACAAAAGTCATGTTACTGAAATAAAATTAGTCATTTCCTATTAATTTGTATGTGCACAACATGAATGTGACAGTCAAATTCTAATTTTGGCTCTCGTTTTTTGGTAATCTGCAATAAATGGATGTTTACAATACTAAATGCATGTCAATATAATAGGCCTACAGTTATTACCTGTAAAAAATCAAGTCATAGACTACTTCCTAGATTTCTTCGCTTGTCTCTTGTACAGCTGTTTAGGAATAGAATAGATGGAAGATGGTTTCCATTGTGCAAAAGCACAGCCTTAACACTTTGTGTGCCGGCTATTTTCTGTGCCACCGCATGAATGGTATAAGCATTCAATAAAACACACACAGCTCCTGAACTACTGGATATATTTTAATGAAATTTTAAATGCATAGAGATTAAAGCTTCTAGAATGAGTACAATCAAAGAAATAGCTCCTTATAGTTCCAAATAGGACACGCCCCCAAAGCATGGTGGCGAAAAGAGGCTAGGATCAGGCTTTCCCACAAAATATAGATTTATGGAAAGAAAAATCCCTAATTTTGAGAGGCGATCTGAGGAGAACTGGATGCCCTACACAATACAACCATCGCCGTGGGTGCTTTAGACTTAAAGATAAACGGAAAAGTCAGAGTAATGAGAAGAGAAAAGACATCGGACCCCACATGGAGGAATAACAACAAGGAGAGGTGGGAAAACCAGCTTCAGGGAGCACCGCTGAATACAAGATTAGAAACTGCGGTGGTGTCGGAGGGCTCTGGCCAACCAATGGGGAGCACAGCCCCCACTCCCCCACCCCACGAGCTCTCTCTCTTTCCTGTGTGGCAGCTCTGAAGTGCAGGAAAGCTCGAGGGTCACTGCGCTCCATCCCCCACCTGGGGCTAGGTAACATCTTAGCAGGGAGGACAAACTGCCAGCACCCTGTGGGGTCCTAATCCCCCACTGGTTGCTAGGTGATATAATGGCTTGAGAAACCGGTAAGGCAGGAAAAACTGCTGAGACCACCTCAAACAATCTCCTCCCTAGTCTGTAACCTGATATCTACTCTTCTCTAACCTGACTGGAGGTAACTTGACCTGGATACAGGCTCCTGCTGGAACTGTCTCCAACCACACCCTCCTCTATAAAGTGTCTGCACCTTGGCACCCAGGAGGGCGGCAGAAACTTCAGCTGGTGGAGACCATGGCCCAGCACCATTTCCGCGGCCCCACACCCAATTTCTAGGAGGTTGCACAGTGGCCCCCCAGAATCTTGGGGAGGCAAAATGCTGACCAACAGCTGCCCACAACCTCCACCCCTGCACCCCCTCATGGAGTAGTGAGGCTCAAGCAGCAGAAAAGAAACTTAAGATCAGGAACTCTCAACCCCTCCCTACCAGACATAACCCCAGGGGCAGGGATAACCCCCAGGCAAACACTGAGGGGAAGGAGAAAAATAAAAAGGAGGGGGAAAGAGAAAGAACAGAAAGATTCCTAGCAACTATAAAATGACATCAGCGACAACAGGACAACAGCAACATCTGACACTGGAAAGGGGGGAGTTGAACCCTAGCAGGGGGCCTACCCAGAAACTCCAAAACCTAAAAGCAAAAGGACTACAAAACTCTCCCCAAGTTTACATCTACCCAATACCTTTTTTATTTTTTTTCTTTTTAATTTTTTTAATACAAACCACCACCCCTTTTTCTACCCTAATTCCACTCAGAACCATAAACACATTGGAGACACACCACAAGACACAGAAATTCAACAGAGAAAAAAGAAAATCCGGAAGATACGCAGCCACAGCCAAGGCAACTCAGACACTAGGAAACAACAAACACTCCTCAGTAAGTAGAACCAAGAACCATGCCTGCCTGCACCAACAGCACAGGAATGTTATGATCAGAGCAAAGCAGAAGGTCAACAACAGAAAGAAAAAAAGTTACAAATGACCCTCCAAACAATACACCACAGAAAGAAAATCCCTCTTCAGAACCCAGTAATATGGACATAGAAGATTATATCTCCCTAACAGATAAAAAGAATTCAGAATAGCCATAATAAAAAAAAATAGAATTAAATGAAAAGAACAAAGAACTGAGGAATATAAACGAAGAACTGAAAAACGAGAATGAGTCCATAAAGAAGAAAATGAAGGAAATGGAGGATTTATAAAAATTAGTAGAGAGCCATAAAAGTACATTAAAACACCTGGAGGGAAGAATAAGCACTCTGGAAGATAAAGATACTGAAAGAACCAAAACAGAAAAGGAAAAAGAAAAACGAAGGAAAAAGAAAAAGGAAAAGCTTTGAGAACTACCTGACACCATGAAAAAAGGAAACATCAGAATCACAGGAATCCCAGAAGGAGAGGAGAAAGACAAAGGAACAGAGAAACTACTCAAGGAGATAATTGAAGAGAACTTTCCAAACATGTAAAAGGAAACAAAAATCAACATACAGGAAGCCAGAAGATCTCCAAATTATTAAAATGAAAGAAAAAAACAGGAAGACATATGATAGTAAAACTATCGAGAATTCAAGACAAGGAAAATATATTGAAAATGACAAGGACAAAGGAACAAATAACCTACAAAGGAAAGCCAATTAGGCTGATATCAGATTTCTCCGAAGAAACACTACAGGCTTAAAGAGAATGGAGAGACATATGTAGTATACTACATGCCAACAAATGACAACCAAGAAAACTCTACCCTGCAAAGCTCTCCTTCCTCTATGAAGAAAGAATATGGACCTTTTCTGACAAACAGAAATTACAGAAATTCATCACTACCAAACCCCCACTCCAAAATATACTACAAGAAACCATGAAGACAAAGCCAACAGAGGAAAGACCAGGAAATACGGAATAAGGTAAGGATTAGAATCGCAAAAAGGTAAACAAAAAGACAAATATGGATGACAGCATATCAATATTAACTCTAAATGTAAATGGACTAAACACACCAATTAAAAGACACATCATAGGGCCACCCTGGTGGCGCAGCGGTTAAGCGCTGCGCTGTGGAGCTGTCGGCAGCAGCGATGCGAGTTCAATGCCCGGCCAGGGAGAATCCCACATGGCATGGCAGACCTCTCCTGCCTCGGCCACTGCTCCCCTCAGCAGTGTATTTCTGATCTGCCTGTTCGATCCCCACTCTGTCTCTGGTGAACCCTCTCGCCACCCCACGTCTCTGGCCTATACCCCAGCTTGTATGTATAAATAAAAACTAAATCGTTAAAAAAAAAAAGACACATCATAGCAAGATGGATCAAAAAACAGAACCCAACCTTCTGCTGTCTACAAGAAACACATTTAATTGCATAAGATAAACAGAGATTAATAGTTAAAGGATGGAAAACAAGCAAATGGGCCAAGAAAGAAGGCAGGAACAGCTATACTTATATCAGATAAAATAGACTTCAAACTTAAGAAGGTAAAAGAAGACAAAGCTGGTCACTACATCATGATAAAGGGGACAATAAAACAGGAAGATATAACAATCATCGACATATACTCCCCAAATGAAGGAGCACCAAAATATATCAGACAATTATTATCATTCCTGAAAACAGACATTAAAGAAAATACATACATAGTAGGAGATTTCAACACCCCAATTTCAATATTGGACAGATCAAGAAGACAAAACGTAACCAAGGACATGAAAGCTCTAAATAAGGACCTAGATCACATGGGATTAACAGATATTTATCGATCACTTCACCCCTGAAAAAAAATTGAATACACATTTTTCTCAAGTGCGCACGGAACATACTACAGAATCGATCACAAATTAGGCCACAAAATAAACCTCAACAGATACACTAAGATCAAAATTGTAAAACCCTTCTTCTACAATCATAAAGGAGTCAAACGAAATAAATCATAAAAAGGAAAAAAAGAAACCTTCTTACCTCATGGAGACTGAAATCCACCCTACTGGAAAACCAATGGATCAACGAAGAGATCAAAGAAGAAATTAAAAAAATATCTAGAACTGAATGACAAGGACACAACTTTCCAGAACGTCTGGGACACAGGAAAAGCAGTAATAAGAGGAAAATATATAGTATTACAAGCTCACATCAAGAAACAAGAAACAACTCAAAGAAACAATTTAATCTCACATCTCAAAGAACTAGAAAATGAACAACAAAAAACCCCAAAAGCCAGTTTAAGAAAGGAAATAATAAAAATCAAAGCAGAAATAAACGAAAAGAAAATAAAAAAACAATCCAGAAAATCAACGAAATCAAAAGCTGGTTCTTTGAAAAAATAAAATAGACAAACCACCAGCCAGGCTTAAAAGAAAAAACGAGAGAAAACACAAATAAAAAGAATCACAAATGAAAAATGAGAAATCAAAACAGACACAGCAAAAATAAAAAAAAATAATCAGAGATTACTATAAACAGCTATACGGAAACAATTACAACAACCTAGAGGATATGGACAAATTCCTAAAACTATACAATCACCCAAAACTAGACAAAGAAAACATAGAAAACCCAAACAGAACAATCACTGGCAGTGAAATTGAAACAGTAATTAAAAACCTCCCCAAAAACAAAAGCGCAGGGCCAGATGGTTTCACAAATGAATTCTAGCAAACATCCAAAAACGAAATAGTCCCTATATTACACAAACTGTCTCAAAAAATCGAGAAGGAAGGAGTACTACCAAACACATTCTATGAAGCAAATATTACTGTAATACCAAAACCAAACAAAGACAATACAAAAAAAGAAAACTACCGACCAATCAACCTAATGAATACTGATGCAAAAATATTTAACAAATTCTTGGCCAATACGATTCAACAACGCATCCAAAAGATAATACACCAAGACCAAGTGGGATTTATTCCAGGGACACAAGGATGGTTCAACATCCGAAAATCAATCAATGTAATCCAACACATCAACAAAAAGAAAAATAAAGAACATATGATCATATCAATAGATGCTGAGAAAGCACTTGACAAAGTGCAACATTTATTTGTGATAAAAGCCCTTGAAATCCTTGCAATAGAAGGCACATACCTCAACATAATAAAAGCCATATAGGACAAACCCACGGCCAGTATTATACTCAACGGTGAGAAGCTGGAGGCCTTTCCCCTAAGCTCAGGAACAAGACAAGGACGTCCACTCTCACCATTACTTTTCGATATAATACTGGAAGTCATACCAGAGCAATTAGACAAGAGAAAGACATTGAAGGGATCCAAATAGGAAAAGAAGAAATTAAAATGTCTCTATTTGCAGATGATATGATAACATATATACAAAACCCTAAAAACTCCATAGAAAAACTACTCAAAATTATAAATCAGTTCAGTACAGTAGCAGGATACAAAATCAATGCACAAAAGTCAGTAGCATCCCTCCATGCAAACACCCAATCTGAAGAAGAAGAAATTAAGAGATCCATCCCCTTCAAAATCAACATCAAAAAAATCAAGTATCTGGGAATAAATCTAACAAAAGACATAAAGGACTTATACAAAGAAAATTATAAAACACTGTTGAAAGAAATAGAAGAAGACACAAGATGGAAAGGCATCCCCTGCTCATGGATTGGAAGGATTAACATTATCAAAATGGCAATCCTATCAAAAGCAATTTAGAGATTCAACACTATTCCAATAAAAACCTCAATGGCATTCTTCAAGAAAAAGATCGACTGTTGATGAAATTCATATGGAACCACAAAAAACCTCACATAGCTAAAACCCTCCTAACTAAAAAGAAAGAAAACGGAGGAATTTCACTCCCTGATTTCAAACTATAGTACAAAGCCATAATAATTAAAACAGCATGGTACTGGAACAAAAACAGACAGAAAGACCAATGGAACCGAATACAATACCCAGAATTAAAGTCGCATATCTATGAACAACTAATCTTTGACAAAGGAGCAAAGAAAATGCAGTGGAACAAAGACAGCCTATTCAATAAATGGTGCTGGGAAAACTGGACAGCCACATGCAAAAAAAAAAAACAGAAGCTAGACTACTACCTCACACTCTTCCCAAAAGTCAACTCAAAATGGATAAAAGACTTAGATGTAAGACCTGAAACCATAAAATTTATAGAAGAAAATATAGGCAAAACTCTACACGACATACAGCTCAGCAAAATCTTGAAAAACATATCCCCCAAAGCAAAGGAAGTGAAGGACAAGATAAACAGATGGGATTACATCAAAGTCAAAAGCTTCTGTACGCAAAAGAGACATTAACCAAAACTAACAGACACCCTACCAACTCGAAAAAGATCTTTGCACACAATACATCCCCAAAGGACTGATAACAAAAATTTACAAGGAGCTCACACAACTCAACAAAAACAAAGCCAATAACCCAGTCAAAAAATGGGCAGAAGAGCTGAAAAGACTCTTCTCCAAAGAAAAAAAGCAAATGGCCAACAGGTACATGAAAAAATGTTCAACATCACTTATAATCAAGGAAATGCAAATTAAAACCACAATGAGATACCACCTCACACCTGTGAGGATGGCACACATTAAAAATACAGGCATATATATATCCAAAACACTAAAAACTCCATAGAAAAACTACTCAAAATAATAGACCAGTTCAGTACAGTAGCAGGATACAAAATCAATGCACAAAAATCAGTAGCCTTCCTATATGCAAACACCGAATCTGAAGAAGAAGAAATTAAGAAATCCATCCCCTTCAAAATTCAAACCAAAAGATTCAAATATCTGGGAATAAATCTAACAAAAGACATAAAGGACTTATACAAAGAAAACTACAAACGTCTGTTGAAAGAAATAGAAGAAGACACAAGAAGATGGAAAGGCATCCCCGGCTCATGGATTGGAAGGACTAACATTATGAAAATGGCAATCCTACCAAAAGCAATTTACACATTCAACGCTATTCCAATAAAAATCTCAATGACATTCTTCAAAGAAATAGATTGAATACTGATGAAATTCATATGGAACCACAAAAACCTCGCATAGCTAAAGCCCTCCTAACTAAAAAGAAAGAAAACGGAGGAATTTCACTCCCTGATTTCAAACTATATTACAAAGCCATAATAATTAAAACAGCATGGTACTGGAACAAAAATAGACAGAAAGACCAATGGAACTGAATAGAATACCCAGAATTAAAGACACATATCTATGAACAACTAATCTTTGACAAAGGAGCAAAGAAAATGCAGTGGAACAAGGACAGTCTATTCAATAAATGGTGCTGGGAAAACTGGACAGCCACGTGCAGAAAAATGAAGCTAGACTACTACCTCACACCCTGCACAAAAGTCAACTCAAAATGGATAAAGGACCTGGATGTAAGACCTGAAACCATAACATGTATAGAAGAAAATATAGGCAAAACTCTACATGACACACAGCTCAGCAAAATCTTGAAATACACATCCCTCAAAGCGAAGGAAGTGAAAGACAATATAAACAGATGGGATTATATCAAAATAAAAAGCTTCTGTACAGCAAAAGAGACATTAACCAAAACTAACAGACACCCTACCAACTGGGAAAAGATATTTGCACACAATACATCTGATAAAGGACTGATAACAAAAATTTACAAGGAACTCACACAACTCAACAA
>PVIJ01019362.1:0-23756 GCA_004024925.1 Scalopus aquaticus
GGGGGGGGGGGGGGGGAGCGCCGGAAACCCGGGTTTCAGGAGATTCCCGAGTCCGGGAGGGGCGCTTGGGCCGTCTGTGCAAACAAGATGGCCGCGCTGACCGCAGCTCCCCGGGGGCTGGGATCTGAGCTGGGCCGGGCAGGGGTGCCGCCGGGACCAGCCCCAGAAGACACCCCGGACACCGAGCTCAGCGGCGTGCCCGGCAGAGGCCCCCTCACACGTGCCGTCGCAGTTCCTCGGAGGGGACCGGGACGGGGCCCCAGAGGCCCAGCTGCCTGCGACCCGCCTGCCTGTCCTGGCAGATCCCAGCCCGCGAGCGGGGGCGCACGCAGCCCTTGGCCCCTCCAGCGCATCAGTGACCACAGGTGCTGGGGGAGCCGACCCCGCGGCAGGGGTCCCAAGGACTCCCGCGAACACAGACGCAGAGACTGGCACGGCCTGGGGGGCCGTCAGCCCCAGCAAGCACCCCCGCTGGGGCGACTGGCGGAGCCCCGGGGGCGGCCGGGGCGGGGCCTCACCAGGACCAGGATGTTGGGCATGACGATGTAGTCGCTCTCGCTGCCGCACGACAGGTCGCGCTGGAACTGGAAGCTGCGGTGCTCGCGGTAGGACACCGTGTCGTTGCTGTTGAAGGTGATGTTGGTCTTGTGCCGGAACTCCCTGGGGGCAGCGGGGCCGGGGTCAGCGGGCCGGGGCGCAGCAGTGGGTGGCGTGGGGCCCTGGGGGTGTCCCCGGCCGGGCTGGGCTATCAGTGCGCACGGACAGCACCACGGCCAGGCCGGGCGTCCCGGGGCCGTCCCCACCGCGGGCCACGGCACCGGAGCCGCCGCGGTCCGCCTCGTCGGTCCCCAGTCCCCCCAGTCGCGGCGGCCCCGCCCCCGGCTGAGCCACCTCGCAGGCGGGGCCGCTGGTCTCCCTCGGCGCACCCTGCGCGCCAGCACGGGTTTCATTTACTCGCCCCGCCGGCCTTCCCCAGCGTGGGCACAGCGCCGGGGCGTTATCTCGTCCATCTCTAGGTCTGCCCGCCTGCAGTGCGACCCTCGCCGGCCCTGCCGCTGCCCCTGCCGGCCCACCCCCACCCCGCCTCCCCCGCCCCTCCCGCCGGGCTGCCCAAGCACCACACCGCCCGCCACCGCGGGGCCTTCGCACTTGCGGTCCCTCGCCAGGACACCTCCCTCAGGGCTCACCCTCGTCCACGAGAGGTGGAGGGCAGTGGGACCCCTGCCGGCGCGCGAGCACACAACCCCCGGGCCCTCTTCTCTGTAGTGTTTCACACGCGCTGCATGCGCTTCTTTTGCTTCCTTACTGATTTTCTACACCCTGGTCGCCCCTAGTCGCCCCAGTGACCCACATCCTAGACACCCAGAGTGTCGGTTCTGTGAGGCTGGGGCCGTGGTTTGTCTTGTTCTTAGCTGTCTCTCTGGAGCCTAGAACCGTGGCTGGTACACAGCAGGCGCTCAGTAGACACGCTGATGATGACTGACAGGGGCAGAGCTCTCAGACCCTGCAACGGCCCGGTTTGGGGAGCAGGTCCCTGCCCACCGAGGCCCGCGCGTGTGTGTGTGTGGGGGGGGTGCGTGCGGGCCCCCGCGCCCTCCAGCGCACCCCCCAGCCGACCCACCGCCGCCTCGGTGGCCCGTAAACAACCTCTCCGGCACCCTCACTTCCCCCTGCGCACCTGGCCTGCTTCTGGAACAATCCCTGGGGCTCAGTGAGGCGGCCCGGGCCCAGCCCACCTGAGCCCTGACCCTGGCGGCCGCCCCCTCCTCCTCACCTGTACACATAGGGCCCGCGCTCCTGCACCAACGGCTTCTCGCCCTGGAGGACGTCGCTGGGGTTGAGGACGCTGAAGAAGTAGACGGAGAGGTAGAAGGGCACGGGGATCTCCTTCCACATGTTGAAGGACAGGCTGCTGGGATCGATGCGCACATTCTGCAGGGGCGAGACCCGCGTCAGTGAGAGGGGGCCCGGGCCCCGCACGCCGCTCCCCCACGTGGCCCCAGGACGCTGCCCGCCCCCCGGCGCCCGGGGCCCCCGCGGCACTTCAGGGGAGGGGCTCCGGGGACAGGAGGGGTGGGAATGCACTTCCCACACGATGCTCTAGAGTCCACATAAAGTTAATGGGTAATGGGATGTGTTTCCATGACAGCAGCCTGATGGGAGGTCCTGGGGAAAGAGGGTCCACACCCCATCTGGAAGAGGCTCATCAATTGTGCCATACGGAGCCGTGTGGGCACATGGGATCCGCTCACTCACTCAACACTATTGAGCGCCTACTGCACACCAGGCATCTGGGCTCCTTATTGATTTTCTACATCCTAGACACCCCAGAATGTCGGTTCTGTGAGGCTGGGGTCATTTCTGTCTTGTTTTCTTAGCTGTCTCCCCCCAAGTTCAGTGGGCACCGTCTGCAGCACTCTTGGGCTCTGCTTTGGGCTGGTGATGGTGAACGAGTCATGAATTCCCTCTGAGCCTCAGTTTCCTCATCCGCAAAATGGGTGTGGCAACAGCATCCTCCTCTTAGGGCTGATGTGAGGGTTAGACGAGCTCACGGACGGTGGGCGCTTAGGGAAGGGTCTGGCAGAGCCGGCACCAAAAGGCCAGCGCATGGCCGCCTGGCAAAAAAGTGGCGCCCCGGACTTTGCCCTGCTTTTGATTGGAGAGATTTCTGGCTGTCAGACCAGATCCCAGGCAGCTGACTAGATCAGAGCTTGCTCTGGCCAAGCTCACGCCTCAGCCTAAGGTAGCTGTTTCTACCCCCACCCTCCCCTGTGGTCAACAGTCACGCCCAGGAACAAAGAGATTGAGAGAGAAGACCAAGGCAATGGCTTGTGGGACAACACTCCCTCGTATCCAACCACACAGACCCTCCCCACCCATTCCTGGACTGTTGGGAAGGTGGCCTGGAAGAGGGTGTGCGAGCTGGGCATTGAAAAAGTGAGTTGAGCTTTTCCAGGGAAAGAGGTTGGCGAGGGTGTTCCTGGTAGGAAGTGGGGGACACAGCCCAGGCAAAGGCTCAGAAGCTTTCCGAACGTGACTTAATTAAACGTCCATCAATAATGAGTAAGTTTTTAAAGCATGTTTTAAAAACATCCCGAAAGCCCATCAACAGATGAGCTTCCACATATCCAAACAGCGGAATGTGACTCAGCAGTGAGAGGAACCAGCTACCTCCTGATAAACGCCAACACGGAGGAACCACAAAGCATCATGTGAAATTTTAAAAGCCAGAGAGAGAAACTACGTGTGATTTCATTTAAAGGGCATTCTGGAAAAAGAACAAGTCAGAACAGGGGTTGCCAAGGGCTGGGGTAGAGGGAAGGACCAAGCACACCAGGACATGAGCAACGACCTGGGGTGATGGACATGTCCCTCATCTTGATTTTGGCTGCCTCACAGGTGAGGTGTAAACGTATGCTAAACCCCACTAAGCCATAAGTTGAAAAGGATGAATGATCTAGAAGAATCTTGAAAACATTATGCAGACATTTTTGACAGCTTTGAGAGATGACTCATATACCATAAATTCACCCACTTCCAAAGCATACGTACAATTCAGCAGTTTCTAGTACATTCACAGAGTTGTGCAACCATCCCCACTATGCAGTTCCAGAACAGTCTCATCACCCAAAACAAAACCTTGTACCCAATCACACTCCCACCCAACCTCTAATCTACCATCTGTCTCTATGGATTGCTGGACTTTGCAGCAACAGAATGGTATGAGACTTCAAATGAGTCAATAACAATGTTTCTTAAAAACAAGCAGAGACAGAAAAGACCAGGGACTTTTTTCACTTAGCATAAGGCTTTCATGGTTCGTGAAAGTTTCCTCTTTTTTCCATATAGTTTGTAGAGAAGGAAGATACTCCTCACTTGTTTTAAAAAAGAATGTCTTTAGGTTCACGAGGTGCTTTGCAGGATTATTCACAGCAGCCAAACGGTGGAAGCAAACCAGCTGTCCCTCCATGATTGAATGAATGAATAAAATGCAGCCTACCCGTATGGTAGAATATTATTCAGCATTAAAAAATGGAGATCTACTGAAGTACACTGCTGAGGGGAGCAGCAGGGAGACAGGAGAGGTCTGCTGTGCCCTGTGGGTCAGCTCCCTGGCCGGGGATCAAACTCAGGCCATTGCAGAGGTAGCGCTGAGACTCAGCCCTACGCCGCCGGGGAGGTCCTGGGTCTGGCTAATTTTGCTCAACTGAATGTTTCCGAAATGTGTCCCATTTTTGCTGATTTGTATTCCTTTGGATAAACGCACCTGGTCCATTCATCCCTTCACCTGCTGACGGACACATGCTGCTTCCAATTTTAGGTTGTTCTGAATAAAGCTGTGAACTTCCCAAACGCACACTCACGTGTTAGTGCCAATGAGATAAACCTCACTAGAGATGATTTTTAAAAATCAATAAACCCCCCAGGACATGCTGTATTTACTACTGTGGCATGGCCTCCAGACTGCTTTGGGGTTAGGGCTTCATGGACCTATTTCGGGACGGGCAAAGAGCAGGTATTATTAGCGCGTTCTAAGTGTAACGTAGTCGCATTGGGCAGAGGGCGGCAGACACGAGGTCGGAGCAACGGCATGCTTCTGTGAGCGTGAGGGGCCAGGGCCGGCACAGCCACTGCCCAGGACAGAGGTGGGGCCCCCTACAGTCGGGGACGGCTTCTCGGGGCCCTGCCAAAGTCCTCCTTCCAGATGTGCAGGGCTGGGCTCGCCCCTCTCCCTGAGCACGCGTTTCTCTGTGAGCTGCGTCCCACCAATGAGCTTCTGAGGGCACAAGGCGACGTTTTTTCATCAAAGGGACACTGCGACACCATATATGATTTAGGGGTGCAGGTTCACACCCTTAGATGGGCGTCACCATCCCACACCCACCACCAAGCCCCGAGAATCCTCCCGTAAAGACCCTGGGGTCCCCTCCCCTCTTTGCTCCCACCCCTGCCGCACCCCAGCCCGCCCCGGGAGCCTCAGTCCGCAGTCAGATTCCACGGGTTTGGGGTTTGGTTTGTCTGTTCCTTTGGTTTCTTTATACGCCCCGTGAGTGGGGTCACCCGGTGTTTGTCTTTCGCCTGCTGACTATTTCGCTCAGCATCGGCCCCTCCACTTCCGTCCAGGGCGCTGCAGATGGCAGCATCCCACCGGGGCCACAGCTGAGCAAGAAACAGCCCATCCTGGGCGGTCACTCCGGCTGTTTCCATAGCGTGGTTGTTGCAGATAGTGCGGCGGTGACAGTGCGGCGGTGAATACAGGGGTGCAGGTATCCCTCAAATCCATGTTTTTGTGTTCTTTGGGTGGGACCTAGGCGTGGAATCGCAGGACCACGGGGCAGGCAGACTGCTAATCCGAGGAAGCTCCCTGCTGCTCTCCGCGGGGGCTGGGCCTCTGCACCTCCACCACGGCGCCGAGGGCCCTCTCGTCCACACTCGCTGCTCTGGCCTCTGACGTGGGCTGTTCTCGCGGGGTGAGGGGGCAACTCCCGGAGGTTTGATCAACCCCCCTGACGAAGATGAAGAGCCTTCTTCACGAGCCTGGGCCGGCCGGCCGTCTTCTCTAGAGAAGTGTCCACTCAGCTCTTGTGTGCATTTTTGATCGGGTTATTAGTTTTTGGTTAAGTTGTGTGAGTTCTTTGTAAACCTTGGCTATTCATCATGTCAGATGTGTGGTGTGCAAAGGCATAACCATCTTAAAACAAAAGATGAATTGCAGATGAGCCAAGGCCTTGAACACACAGTCCAGCAAGACCTACGACGGCCAACACTAGACCCTTTGTGCAGAGGCGTTCGGGACAAAAAAAGCAGGACGAGTTACGTTTAACGGAGACTCGAAACACTGGCCTCCACGCCTCCCCCTGGCCTGCTCCCGGTGGCCTCTCCAGGGTCCACGGCCTGTCGTCGCCCTTGCCACCCACCCCACCCAGTCACGCTGGCCATCTGCTGGCCCTGGTCTCCGAGGGCTCGCTCCTGCCCCAGGGCCTTTGCACTGGCTCTGTTCTGCCTTCACTGTTCTGGCAGAGGAAGCCGCCCGGCCGCTCTCCTGCCCCTTCCAGTCTCTGCTCACGAGCCCCCTCGCGGGGAAGCCTGCCCTGACCTCCCCGAGGCCTGAACTCCCTGACCTGCTGCTGTTCCCTTGGTCCTGCCACCTTCCGGAGCACGTCCGGGGAATACTGTCCACTGTTCGCCGGCCTCCGCTGCTGACAGTAAACCAGCAAGGACAGGCCCTCGTCTGTTTTGCTCGTTAGTGGGCCGCGGGGCCCAGAATAGGGCTTGGCGTTCGGCAGGCGCCCGCACATATGGACGGAGCAAAGCAGCGATGTGAACCCTGATCAAAGGGAAGCAGCGTGGAAGCCCGCGGGGCGGGCTGCTCCGCTGCGTTCGCGGCTCGGACCCCAGGGCTGTGGACACGCAGGCAGTGCGGCCTGCTGGGGCCCGGCGTGGGCTGGGCCAGGCGCCCCGGGGGGAAAGCAGAAATGTTCATAGACATCAGTTTTTCCCTAAGAGTCTATTTTTCAAGTAAATCTTAAAAATGACCAGGTTAGTATTTTCTGGCTCGGCGGGCTACAAGCTCATGCGCCAGGCTGCAGCCTCAGGACTGAGGTGAACGGCAGCCCTACCCCAGTGGGGACCCAGCGCGCCCCTCCTCAGCCCGATCCTTCCCAGGTGGAGGCGAGGAGTCAGCTGCAAGGAGGCCTGATGCAACGTGGGCCCAGAGGACCCGCCCCCCGCAGGGAGGCCGGGAGGGCCTGGCCTCATGTGGCTGTCTAGGGGTGCCCATGTAGGGGTACCTCATGTAGGGGTGCCCAGGCCGCTAGCCGGGCCCCAGAGGGCACTGGGAGCACAGAGCAGGCAGAAGCTAAAGCCGAGAGGGCCCCAGGCTCCTGCCCTTGGCCTCCCCCTCGGGAAACGGCAGCCGCAGCAGCCAGGGCCTTGGCTCTGAGGGCCAGAGGGGCCTAGGAACAGGGCCCTGAGACCCCGCTGAGCCTGCCCGTCCTGCTCCCCCAGCCCCTGGCGGTCCCTGGCGCCGCTGCTCACTCAGACCTCGGCCTCGGCTGCCCCTCCCCACGGGACTGGGGGCCATCTGACACCCCCCCCCGCCCCCTAGTTATATCCGCCAAGACCCTATTTCTAAGTAAGGTGACATTCACAGGTCCCCAGAGTCAGACCTTGGACATACCTTTGGGGAGACAACAGCCCAATACGGGGCGACGGCCAGGGCAGAGCTAAGTGACCCAGAGGTCACCCGAGCTCTCAGCGGGCGGAGCGGCCCCTCCTCTCCCCGGATGCCAAGGGGAAGGGAAGTGTTTGGCGTGGAGGCTGTGGGCCAGCCCGCCTCGCACCCAGAGACCCCCGAGGCCCACGACTCCAAGAAGGACCTCCGGGCCCCAGACAATTCTAGAAAGAGGCACCGCACACACCGGCCCCTACCCGCATCCCTGGCACTTACTGGGCACAAGCTGGGGACACGCAGAGTGACTGGCCCAGCTCCAGGGGGGACAGCCTGGGAGGGCACATGAGCACGGGGAACAAACCTTCAGGTTGCGGGGGGGTGACAGCACCACAGCACCCCGGGCGGGAGGGCCAGCGCCTCCGCGGAGACAGCCCTTGGGCTGGGAGGGGGCAGCGCCTGCCCGGACCTGACTGACACGTCAACAGAAAGGCTCTTCGACGCAGGCGCAGGCGCTCTGGGGCTCGGGCCCCACGCAGGGCCCACGTGTCCTTGGTTTCTGCTCAAAGACATCCAGCGCACAGGTTCTCTGGGCTCCTCGGGGAGTCCCCCTCGTGGATGGGGTGCCCGTGTACCCCGGCTTCAGAGCGGACCGGAACCATCCACCTGGACCTTGTGAGTCCTGGCTGATGTGGCCAGCAGGTGCCAGCAACACCTGGTTCTAAGGCGACGCCCCAGAGCACGTGGACTTCCTCGCCGACGACTCTTCATACGGATGACAGGCCAAATCGGTGCCGTTATCTGGGATACGCTGGATTAAAGATTTTACTTATTTATTTTTGCATAGAAGAGCTGGGGTGCAGGCGTATGAGAGGACTCCCCAAAGACAGAGCGAGGAGCAGAACAGGCGGATCCTCCGAAATACACTCCTAAGGGGAGCAGCGGGAGACAGGAGACGTCTGCTGCGCCCAGTGGGACTCGAACTCGGGCCGCAGCGGTGACAGTGCTGAGACTTAACCCCGAGGCCACCAGGGAAGCCCTGGCGTATGCTGGATTAAATAAAACATACCACTGAAGCCAAGGATAAAGAGATAACCTGCTTCCAGACTCCGGAGCACAAAACAACAACAAAAACTACTCTCACTTTCTCCTTACTTGTGGACGATGAACTGGAGCGAGCAGAAGCCCCCATCCTGAGCTGAGCCCCAGGATGGCCCGGGCCAGAAACTGCAGCCTGCGCGCTGGGCAAGCCCACGGCCGGAGCGCCACTGACATTAATGTCCCGTTTCTTTTTGCTTTTTTTAAAGAGGCTACAGCCGGTTCTCAGAAGATGCCTCATTCCACGTCACTTCACTGCAACGTCGATGAGATAAAACAATCAGGTTGCTGCCGGGCCAGGCCACGGGGCTGCGCGCTGGCCCCGTTGTGAGTGTTCGTGGGTCCTCCCTTCCCTGCCCATGTGTCCGTGAGGGTCGCTGGCAGTCTCCATGGTCCCCGCCAGAGGAGTGTGGGTGCGTCCTGCAGCGGAGGTGCGTCCTATGGGCGTGGGGTCCTGCCTCGACCCTGCGCTGCCCGGACAGGCTGTGGCCACCAAGACCCTAATAAACAGCAGTAGCAAGTTGGAAAGGCGATTGGATGGAAGCGCATGGCTGCGGAGGGTGACGGTCTGCGGGGTCTCTATATGCACATGGGGCGACACCTCCGTGGCCAGAAACAGCCGCTTACTTAGACCCACCCGCATGTGGGCAAATCGGCCTCATTCTCCATCATTCCAGGCAGAGCGGCAGTGTCCAAGAGCCCGTGGAGGATGCGAGGTGAGGACCTGCTATACCAGAAGTGTCCAGCACCGGCCCGGCCTGATCTGACAGGCTGTCACCTCCTGGGCATGGGGCCTAAGCCAGAGGCGCCCGCTGGAGCTCCGGCTCTGTCGGTGAGATGAGCAGAGGTGGGGGCAGCGCACAGCAGGTGCCTGGGCGACGGCAGGGTCACTGGGCTCCCACCGCCTTCACATGTGAACTATGCACCCGGCACTCAAGGCCTCGCTGCGAGTCTCCTCGTGTTCTCCGACAAGCGTCCGCCCTGGGAAGGCCCCCCCTCACGCCTCCCCCAGCCCCACATGGCCCCAGATGCCCCAACCTCCAAATCCAAAACCCATGCGGCAGTGCCACCCCCCCAGGCAGCCTTCAGGATCTCCC
The DNA here is from genome assembly GCA_004024925.1 of Scalopus aquaticus. Lineage (NCBI taxonomy): Eukaryota > Metazoa > Chordata > Mammalia > Eulipotyphla > Talpidae > Scalopus > Scalopus aquaticus. The sequence continues at coordinate 9,367 of PVIJ01019362.1, forward strand.
TAAACGTTCCCGCGGGGATCTCATGAGGACCCCGGCTCATTCTGTGCACAGCCACCCACCCCATACTCCCAAGTTAAAGACGCAGAGATGAGCGAGGAGCAGGGGCAGGGCGCAGGAGAACCCCACCCCATCGGGGTGACACAACACTCCCGCCCGCTTCACCCCAGTCCGTTCCCAAGGCCCCATTTCACAGACGCAGGCGTGGGGCGTGAAGGCCAAGCGCCCCCGAGGCCTCGGGACAGGGCGAGAGGGCTGGCTCCTGTCCACGCAGGCACGTCCTCACGCCGCTCCCAGGCCGCCCACCAGGCTCCAGGACACAGGAGCCTCACCAGGCAGTCGCGACCTGGAGACCAAGTTGCAAAATCGGATTCCTCCCCCAGGGAGAGCGTAGGGAACACCACTGGGATGAGCCGAGAGGCCCAGTTCCGGCGCAGGCCGGCCCAGACCCAGGCCCCGACGGGTGGCGCCGCGGGCCGGGGAGCGTGGACGGAGGGCCAGTGCAGGGGGGCGCACCGCGCCCGCGGCGGGTGTTCTGAGCTCTTCTGGCGCCGAGGGGAAGAGACATAAAAATGTAATCGCGTTGCCAGGACAACAGGGCGCCCTGCTGAAGCTTTCCAGAAAGCCGAGTCACCCCGCGACGCACCACGTCCCGCCCCCCAGCACCGGCTCGCGCCAACGCGCCTAAACCCGCCAATCCCGCGCACGAGGCAGCCTCTGCCCGCGTCCCGGCTCTGTCCGCGCGGCGTCCTTCTGAATAAGCCAGGCCACGGCCGCGGCCCCGAGGCCCCCCCACCGTCAGCCCCGCAGGCCTGCTGGACAGCGCCCGCCAGGCGCCCCCTCAGGACAGGGCCCAGGGTCACCACCTAGACGGCGACACGACCTGAGGGGAGGCGGCCCCGCACTCCTCTCCCCAACCCAGGGCTGTCTGGTCAGCAGAAGCCGCGAGCAGCCCCGGGGGCTCCCTCAGCCCTGCCCCCCTCCTCAGACCACCCGGGCCGGAGCCCAGCACAGTCTGGGAAGCAGCACAGTCCAGAGGGCCCCGGAGACAAGACGGCCGAGCGGGACCTGGGGGCGAGTGACGTGCAGGCAGCAGGGACTCGAGCTGGCCCGACCCCGGCGGGGCTCGGAGGGCTGGAAACGAGGTGTGTGGTAGGGGAACTCCCCGTCCTGTGTCCAGCCCTCTACAGCCAGAACACAAGAGACGTAAAAGCAAACAGGATTCCCTCCTGGGAGGCTGGGAGGGCCGGCCAGGGCATCTCAGGGCGCAGCAGGAGGAGGACTACACCTCTTGCCTGGGTTCCTCGGAACACGAGGCTGCTGAAGACACACCGGCGGCTTGACAGTGGGGACACTGGGCCTCCCCAGGGCCTAGGGGTCAGTCTCAGGCTGTCCCCACTGCAGCACAAGTCCGATCCCCGGCCTGGGAGCTTCCTGCAGGGTGCAGCAGACCTCTCCTGTCTCCCCACTGCTCCCCTCAGCAGTGGATTTCAGTGGATCTGCCTGTTCTGCTCCCCACTGTGTCTGGTGAGTCTTCTCACCCCCACACCTCTGGCCTGCACCCCAGTTCTTGTATGCACAAATAAATAAATCTTTTTAAAAAAAGAAGTGGCAGAGCTGCCCGGCCCCCAAGCCACACTCTGAGACCCACCAATCTCCTGGCTGGACCCCTGTCCCTGGGGGAAGCCTGGTAATTTGGGAACACGCCCGCGGGACACGAGGCAGTGCCACCCAGCCAGCACCCTCGGGCTCCCCACACCTCTCACCGGTGGAGGGTGTTCTGGAGGAGGCCCCGGCGTCCGCTTAGTGCGCACAGGGATGTTCCCCGGCCGGCTGTGGGGAGAGCGCCCCCACACAGGCCCACACCGTCCCAGTGAAGAAGGCTGTGTCCCAGGCTTCAGCAGTTTACTGAAACCCAAACCAGGACTTACCACCATTTTTACTTGCTTGTAAAAGCAAACTTTTTCGATGGTTCCCGAGCTGTAGGCAATCATCAAAAACTCCACTGGGGTGGGGGGTGAAACCAGGGCGGCCCCGGGGGTCTACACAGATGGGGCGGGGGCGGGGGGCGGAGCGGAGGCCCAGGGGCAGCAGGCACCGCCCTGGTGGCGAGTCCCGGTCACCGCACGTCAGGAAAGACAGAAAAGGACAGTTTTGGAGTTCGGAAATCCAAGGTGGGGCTCAGCCCGAAACAGGGCTAAAAGCGGGTGTGGGCAGGGCAGCCTTCCCGCTGGGGCTGTGGGGGAGCCGTCTCCCGGCCGGCCACCTTCCGAGGCGCCCGCGGTCCTGGGCCTCATCCTCGGTCAGGTGTCCTCTCTGCCCCTGCCTTGCAAAGAGCCCGCAGTGCCCTGGCCCCGCCGGCCATCCCAGCCAAGCCCACTCCACAGGCGCCCACCGTGCCAGCCGGCGGGCCACACCCTGCACCCCCAGGCTCCCAACCACGCCAGCAAAAGGGTCTGGGGCACAGGAGCCAGCCCCACAGAGGGCCCTCCCCTTTCCAAAGCCCCCTTTTATCTGCGGCCGGAGCCGCCTCAGAGGAAGCACAGGCCAGGACCGGGGCTGGCGGCTCTTTCAAGCAGCCGCGGGGCCTTTGTTCTCGCCGCGACCCGCCGCCGCGCGTCCTGACTTCTGAGACCAAGGCTGCTGGCGACGGGTCGAAAAACAGCCGGGCACATGCACCAGGGCTCCGTGGCCGCCCCTGCCCATGGGAAGAATGCCTGGAGCTGCATGCTGAGCCACACCGGGGCGTGCGGAGGGGCTGAGGGCCCCGGGAAGGCCGGGTCCCCCTCCCTGGGGTGGCGTCACAACCAGGGGTCTGACCAAAAAGCCACAGCTTCCCACGGGACAGATGGGGGAGAAACGGTCAGAGGTCAGAGGCCAGAGAGACTAGCGGCCGGAGGGGTCGCAGGGACCATTGGCTGTCCTGGGGTTAAGTGACCACTGAGCCACACAAACCCAGCCCCCTAAAAGGCCACCCAGTCCTGGCAAGGGGCAGAGGCCCAGGGCACTTCTGGGCGGGGGCACAGGCTGGCGTCTCAGAACTGGTGCCTAGTGCAGGGGGTCGTGGTGTGGGGGTGCGGCGGCCCCGCCAGGGGTCTTGGGGTCAGGGCGAGTATGTCCCTGCTGGGCGTTGGCTCTTGAAGCATCCCCCGGGCCAGCAGCCCCGGCTCCCTCTGGGCGGAAAGGCAGGTTCTCAGACCCCTGACTCAGAAATTCGGGCGGGGCGGGGGCATCTGTGTTTGTACAAGTCCTGGGGGTGACAGCTCCACAGAGCTAGAGACCATTGTGACAGAGGAAATGACGTCGGGGTGACTCCCGAGGAAGTGGCTGGGGCGGGGCGTGCAGACGCCTCCGAAGGGCACGTGGCCAGATGTTCAGCGCAGCAGCTGACGCTCACGGCGACACGACGCTGCCCTGGCTTTGAATGTTTTCACGATACGCTTTTTTTAAAAATCACTGAGCATTTCTTAACCAGCAGCTCCCCCCAAAAAAATAAAATATCGACTGAATCTCTCTCTCCCTGAAGCCAACTCCACAAACTGGCAGTCCCCAGGCCAGATCTGGCCAGTGGAGGAGTTCTGGATCACGTGCTATTTCAAAATATTTGAATTTGCTGAAAGTATCTTAAAAACAGCAGATAAACTCCAGATTTCTGGCTTCTTTTGAAAACCTAGGAGCCATGCCAGCACTGGGCCTGCACCCCCACACGGCCACAGTCTGTTGCTGACGGGCGGCAGCTGCTCCTTCGAGAGGGTGTGCTCTCTCGTTTGCCACAGGCCCCGCCACTCCCTATCGCCCCACCCTTGCCCCTTACAGGTGTCTGAGGATGCACCTCCCGTGCTACAGTAGCACAGGATGCGAACACAGCACTGCCTCCTTCATTCGTTCCCACTCTGCCGAAGTATCGAATCCACTCCCCGTTGGCTTTGAGTGTGATGGGGGCAAAGTCAGTTAGACAGGAAGTGAGTGAAGGGGACGGGTTCTCCCCAAATGACTCAGATACACAATAGGAAACGCTCGGGGATATCAAATCCATGTGCTCACCTGCGTTGGCGAGTGCCACACACTCACACCCCGCTGGCAGGTGCCACGGGTACGGCCACTCTGGAATACCATTGAGCAAGAGCTACCAGAGCCCGTGGCACATGGCATGTCCTGATGTGCCACATGCCAATAACCCATCCCCAGGCCCTGTGTCCACATAGATGTCCCTGGAAGCTTCTTCCTGGTGACCCAAACTGGAAACAACCCAAACAGTAACCAGTGGTGCAGTCACAGCAACCTCGATGCCAGAGATACATCCTGAGAAATCAACCCCAGGCAAGCTCATCGGTGCATGGTTCTCAAGTGTGACTTCGCCAGCGGAGCTGGTCTTGCTAACTGCACACCCACTGTCTGTGGTCAGACCTGCTGGGACCGCCATCGAAGCTGGGGCACATTGACAGAAATGTCCTTAAGCAAAACATGTCTGTCCTCACACCGTGGAATACTACACAGCAACAAAAAAAGAACAGCCACATACAACATGGATGGGTCCCACACCTAATGTTGAGCAAATGAAACCAAATAAAGTAGAGAACCAGGTCAAGCTAATGGAAGCTATAAGAGATCAGGGCAGGGGTCAACCTTAGGGGAGTGGAGCATTGGTGGGGAGCACAAGAGGATTCTGGGGGGACCAAGGGAGGTGCTAAATAAGCATTTGATACACAGGCAGCAGGCAGTGTGGCTGCCCACCCAAGGTCACCTCCATCCCCTCCTCCTGCTACGAGAATCCTGACTTGCTTCTGGTAGTGGGTAGAAAGCCCTAAATCTCAGGGAGGCCAATGAGGAGGAAAGATAAGACTGTCGGGGCTTCAGAGGAAAATTCCGCCAATAAAGAGGAAGACCCGAACACAGTTCTTGCGCCCTGTGGTTTCGAATGATGGGTGGGACAGCAAGATGTCCGGTGCTGTGGCAGCCACCATGAGACTATGAGGCCAGGCTGAAAGAGCAGCAGAGACACCAGCCTGGGGCCTGGGGCGCTGAACTGCTGGACAAATCTGGAAATACCCACCCCCCCCAGTTCCCCATGGAGTGTGAATACAAGCATCCACGTGATAGAAGCCTCTCAGGGCAGTTCATGTGGCTAGCAGCGCGACGCGCCCTGCCCGCAGCAAAGCTTCCTTTCATTTAAACCCAGCGACTGGTCCACGAAGTAATTTCACCACATGCTCGGTTTTGTAGACGAGGAAACGCAGGCACGGTCAGATTGAACCACTCAAGCCAAGGGCACAAACCAGCGGGGGGCGGGCGGGTGAGCCCCTGAAGCCTGTGCGTAATCCCTGCCCTCTGCTACAAAGGGCCCATAGGGGTGACTGAGTGAGGGGCACAGTAAGAGGCCCAGCCCCCAGGGAAGCAGGCACCATCTCACCCTGAGCCCCCAAATCAGGGCCTCCTCCAGACCCCCCAAGTCCACCACCGCGATGGGCACTCGGGCAGACCGTGTCTGTCTGTGCTCCTGCCCAAGCGCAGGCGCCACAGGCGGACCCGGCCCCTCCTCACACGAGGCAGGGGGAGAACGCCCCTTTCTTCAGACCTTAACTCCACTGCAACAGCTGAGCAGGGTTTCCCAGCAAACCACCGTTCTGGGGCCACATCTGGCCTGATGACACAGATGCTCACAATCGGTTTCTCAGCTTTAAACATGGCGGGGGGGAGCAGAAGAATGCTATTTCATGGCACATGGGGCTCCACGGGGGAGCTGGGGGTGCAGGCCCACGCCCAGAGATGCCACTGGCCCAGCTCCCAGCTGCAGGGGTGAGCGGGAGACCCGGCACCCACTTGGCAGGCAGAGGCGGAAAGACTCACTTTCCCCTCTGGAGACGAAGTTTATGGGCCCCTGTTCTAGAACATACGGGAATTCAGGAAGGGCTGTTCCTGTTATGCCAACTGTTTATGAGGCCAGGGGTGACCATCAGGTGCTGCGAGGGGCGGGGGCAGCACTGGGGCAGGAGTACTCCAGGCCCCCAACCCTCCTTCCCTGCCAATCTCCCTTCCTCCTCCCTCTCCTCTCCCATCCTCCCCCCCCCCGCCTCCTTCTCCCTCCTCCCAGTGTCCACTCCTCCAGTTCTCCCCTTTCTCCTCCTTCCCACCTGCCCCCTCCCCATCTCCCTTCTCCTCCCTCCTCCCGGTGGCAGCCTAGAAGGGCAAAGCCACCAAGGACAGAGACTGTCCTGAAGAAGCAGGGAGGACTATTGCTAAACCAGCCCTCGCTGCTGACCTTGGCCGGGGCCCAGGGCCACATGCGGCGCTGGCCAAGGTCTCCGAACTGGGGCACAGTGGTCGAGGCTGTAGGAGCGGCACTCAGGGCCGCCTCCTTCAAAGGCTTCGGTTTTTGCCAGTGGCTGGACATGCTGTAACTTCACATCGGCCAGCGGGCTGGGCACTGGGTTGATCATTGCCAGGGGAGACCCCGCCTGGCCAGGCCCTCCCCTCTGGTTAAAGCCCCCCACGATATTTTTGAATTGTGCTAAAACACACGCAACCTAAGCACCACGTCGTCACCGCACTCGTGGGCACGGAGAGCACGTGGGCTGTTGCACAACCACCGCCATCCTCTCCAGGATTTTTTCATCATCCCAAACAGAAACTCTGTTCCCGTCAACAGTCACTCCACTTCCCACAGCCCCTGGTCCTACCCTCTACTCTCTGTCCGAGCCCGACTCCCAGGAACGTCTCGGTGTCTGGCCTTCTGTGTCTGGCCTGTTTCGCTCAGCATCACGGCCTCCGGGCTCATCGTGTCGTAACCGGTGTCAGGCTTTCTTTCCTTTTGATGGCTGTATACTATTCCACCGTGTGTTTATCCATTCACCTGTTGGTGGACATCTGTTGCGTCCACCTTTTGACTATGGTGACTAATGCTACAGGGCACACAGGTGTGTGAATAGCTCCCTCAGGTCTCCAGAGGCGGGTCTGCTTCATTCTGGGAGGGAGTCACTGTTTGCCACGGGGCCACACCACCTGACATTCCCACCGGCAGCGAAGGAGGGTTCCAGCTGGGCCACATCACCTTCGGGGCTGGTCGTTCTCTGGAGGTCCTGACTTGGGCCCTCCTAGCAGGCATGGGGGGGGGGCCTCACAGCGGCCGAGATCTGCGTGTCCCTGGGGCCCGTGGAGCCCTCCTGGCCTGTTCGTGGGCTCGAGGGCCACCTGCACATCTTCTTTGGAGAAGTCCTTAGTGGGGCCTTTGCTCATTTTTAAAGCACGTTGTCTGTTTCGGGGTGTGGCGTTGTCTTGCCCTAAATTTAAGACCCCCCCCTCCATCGGCTCCTGATGGGCCACCCGTCTCTTCTCTTGTAACTTGAAACTAGCTGCCAGCCGAGCCCTGTCATGGCCGCCCGCGAGCCGGCACCGCCCAACCCCAAGTCCCATCCACGGCACATCTTGTTGACCTTCCCACAAAAGAAACCTCAAGTCTGTCCCCTTCTTTCCAAAGTCACGGCCTCTGCCCTGGTCCCAGCGCCGGTCCCCCGCCTCCTTCTCCACGGCAACCAGAGGGCCCCAACAGCCATGTGAGTGAGACTGTGGCCCCCCTGCTTAGACCCTCCCGGGGCATCCCCAGAAACCGAAAACCAAATCTAAACCGCCCCCCAGACCCAAGGCCCCAGCCTGCCCCTCCCTACCCCCTCCCGGCCGCCCCCTCCTCCCACGAAGGCCAGGCCTGTCTCCCTTGGCCGCCGCTGCTCCTCCTGACGTCTCCCGGCCCTTCCCCGTCCAGGGCCCTCCTCCCACCTGCGGCCTAAGGGCAGCTCCCCACGGCCCCTTCAGAGGCTCGTGGCGTGTGCGCAGACCGCGGCACGCGCTTCTGTTGCCGGCCCCTTGAGCTGGAACAGCAGCCACTCGGCCGGGCCACGGCCCGGTCGGCCACGCGGCAGCTCCCGCACCTGGCATGATGCCCGGCCCATGGGACGAGCCAGCGAGCAGGTGCTGAGGGACCAGCAAGCTGCCGGGCGGAGGCTCGGGCGCCCCCAGGCCCACGCGCCTCGCCGGTGCCTCCCGGACAGTCCACCCCGTCACCGACACAGCTGCGGGCATCACCCAGGGTCCGCAGGGCAGGGGACCCCCTGCCAGGGCAGCCTGAGCTCCAGGGACACCTGAGCTTCACCAGCCTCCCCTGCTGGGGGCCACAGGCCACACGCGGCGAGCATCCCCGAAAAGTGGGCGGCGCTGCCAGAATGCAAGGCCACGAGGAGGGGCCGCAGACGCCCCTCGCCCCCTCCTAGAGGCGTGCGGCCGGCCTGGCCAGGCAGGGCAGCAGCTGGCCCGCCCAGCACCGGAGCCTCAGGGCCCATGGCCAGGCCTCTGGGGCGCCCACTCGTGCCCCCCTCGCAGCAACAGCCCTGAGGCGGGGCCCTCTGTCCCCACTCCCCGCGTGGGGAGACCGAGACCCGGCCCAGGGCCACACAGCGGGAAAGCACCGCCCAGGTGGACGAGGCCGGCCGCAGGGGCCTCCCTGGGGACAGCGTACGGCTCCTCCCAGTGTCCCAAGGGCCTGAGATCCAGATCTGAACCTGCCCATCCAAACACGGGCGACCGATTTAATTTTGTTTAATAACAGCCTGTGTATAAAAACACCTCTCCAGAGTCCTCCCCGGGGCGCAGGGGTCAGTCTTGGTGCTATCAGGCTCTCGCCAGCCACTGTGGCATGCGTTCCATCCCCGGCAGGGGAGCTCCCCACAGGGCGCAGCAGACCCCTCCTGTCTCCCCGCTGCCCCCTCAGCAGTATGCTTCAGTGGATCCGCCTGTTGTGCTCCCGCTCTGTCTCTGGGGAGTCCTCTCAACCCCTGTACCTCTGGCCTGCACCCCACAAATAAACACACAAATAAATCAGTCTTTGAAAAAACACGTCCCCAGCCTGGCCGTGCATGGAGCGGCGGGGCCTGCGTGTGTCCTGGGGGGGGGGGGGGCCTCACCGCTCCGAGCCTCCTGCCTCTGCCTGGAGAACAGCCGGCCTGCCCCAGCGGGGCTGGGAGGACGCGGCCAGCTGGCCCTCCAGGACGGGTGAAGGGCGGTCCCACCAAAGACGTGTCTCCTAGAGCCCGTGAGTGGGCGCTTATTTGGAGAGGGGTCTCAGCAGATGTAACTAAGGGTTCTAAGCTGAGATGACTCCGGGGCCCATCCGCAGTGAGCTGTGGCCTCAGGAGCAGACGCAGAGGCGAAGCCAGAGAAGCAGGCAGAGACGGCAGCGCTGCGGCCACGGGCCAAGGACACCAGCGCACCGGGGTCCCCTGGGCCTCCCCGGGGCCTCTGGAGGGCGTGTGGCCTGCCCACACCACCACTGATTTCAGACCCCCGGCCTCCAGAACTGGGGGTGAACACACTTCCCTGGTGCTGAACCATCAAGGCCCGGACGAGGTGTTACGGCGCCCCAGAAAACTGACTCCCTCCTGGAGAAGGCGCTGGAGACACAGGCGGATCAGCAGGGGGTTTCCAAGCTGGACCCCAACTTGTGGCCTCTGTCCCGGCCCAGGAAACAAGTCTGGGACTCTCCAGCCTCCTCCCTTCTCCTCACTCCCAAGCAGTAAATAGGGAAGTAGGCACCGCTCTTTACCCCTTGTCCACGTAAGGATGAGCCCCGAAAGCCAAACCCCAGGAGGGGGCGGCGCCCGGTTTCCAGGAAGGCTGTTAACCGTCCAGCCTGGCCCCAGGCCGCGCCCGGGAGGGTCTCGTTCCTGCCGCCTCTGCCGCAACTCCCGGAGGCCACACCTCCTTTCGCAGGCACTCATTCCTCTCTCCATCACTCCCTGCCGGCCTTCCCTTGTTTCTGGCGTCGGCGGGGGCGGCCTGAGCACGCTGGCCTCGCTGTCACGAGTGACGTGACCAGCCACGGCCGGCCACCAGCAGAGGAGGAGGTTAGCTCTCTGGACAAAGCCAAGCCCCGCAGGCCTGCAAAGCACGGCCTGGGCCTGCCAGCAGAGGCCCGCGGGCCGGGGGGCACCGAGCCCAGCGGCTAGGACAGGCTCCCAGCGTCCACGTCCAGCCGGCAGCTGGGATGTCACTGTTCGGAAAACATCTTGGGAGCTGTGAGCAAGTTCGGGGCCCGAGATAAGATCATCCTGGATTTGGGGGTGGGCTGAACCAGCAATGGGGCCCAAAGGAAAGAGGACTGGAGTGGGGTGGTAAGGGGGGGCCGGAGGCCCTGGGACAGGACCACACGCCCAGCCACGCCCGAGGTGGCCAGGGCACCCTGCTGGCAGGAGGGGCCGCCCACGCTGGCTGGACAGCAGGGGGCAGGGAGTCACCCCCACTCACTCCCGTCCTGGACAAGCTGTCAGCTGGAGAGGAAGCCGCATGGCCTCTGTCCTCTCCCTGCATCTGACCTCGGCCACTGGGGGCCAGAGAGGAACCCCAGAGGGAGGCCTGGGGGTCAGCAAGTCTGTTGTGTGACCCCAACAGCCCCTCAAGCTCTCTAAGCCACGGACGCCCCACCCCACAGTCTCACGGGGGCTGAAACTCACAGGTCAGAAATGCAGGTGGAGACACCTCCCGCCACGAGCGCCCAGGGATGCACCGCGGCTGCAGGAGGCGGCCGGCCTGGGGCGGGGCAGGAGCGGGTCCTTTCGGTTCGAGCCCCCGCCCAGCACATCAGGAGGAAGCGAGTGGAACCATGGGGTTCCCGCATGCACGCTGCTCATGGACGGGAGCAGACAGAACCAGGGACGCCCATCACGTGGGGGTGAATAAGCGTGAGGACGGCAGACCCCGGAAATGAGGCAGCAAGGAGCCAGCCCCACATGGAGCAACACGGATACGGTGCACAGATGTGATTTCAGAGAAATGGGACGCCAAGGGGGGACAGCCTCCCCTGGCCAGCAGCCAGCCGGCCACGCCCAGTGACACCCAACCCAAGAAGGTGCGGCTGGCCCGAATTCAAGGAGCCACAGCAAAACCCAGAGACTGGAGGACAGCCCAAGGTCACAGCGGGCAGGAGGCGCTGCCAGGATTCGCCCTGCACCCACCTGGCTCCAGAGCTGCGCCGTGGGCAGACTCCCCGCACCACAGGGCCCAGGGCCATGGGCTGACGGAGGCCTGGCCAGCTGGGGGGCGAGGCAGGGAGAGGCGAGGTGGGGCCGGGAGGAGGGATACTCCAACACACACGTGCACGCATGTTTGTGCCGACAGTGTGGTAGTGTCCCAATGGCCTGCAAGGGGACACGACCGTGTCCACCAACAGATGGTGGGAGAACTGTGGTAGACTTGCAAAACGGAATATTATGCAGCCATAAAAAGGAACCAAGGCTGACACAAGCTACCGCATGGGTGAACCTGGAAGATTCTATGCTGAGAGAAACCAGAGACAGAAGGCCACGCAGTGTGGTCCCCTTCACAGGAAATGTCCAGAACAGGCGCACCCACAGGACGGCTGGCCAGGACACCTGGCAAGAGCAGAGGGGCTGAAGCCAGAGACACGCTTGGAAGTAGACCCTGTGAACGTGCTAAATGCAAAGGACCCGTCCCTTTAAAGGGACTAATTTGATGTTGTGTGAAGTTGACCTCAGTCGATTATTATTATATGAGAAGACTGATGGGAGTGAAAAGTGGGGTGAGCCCCCCAGAAAGTGCCTGGCACTCATGGGTAGGGAGGACCCGCACCCACCTGCTCCTGGAGCCTAGAGGAGCAGGGGCACGTGCACTGGGGGACAGGGCCTGGAGGCCATCAGTAGTGTCGGGTGGACACCCGGGGCCGGGGAGCAAGCATCCCATCCGCCCCCCAGCTCCCGCTCCTAACGCCATCACTAGGGCGTGAGGTCGTCACATGCGAACAGGAGGCGACACCAGCCTCCGGAGCCCAGCATTCCACCCGCGGCCGCCCAGTCTCAGCCAAACCAGGGACGGCGAGACGCCAGCCGTGACGCAGAACCCAATACAGCGTGAGCCCCGAGGGCACTGGGTGAATGCTCCCTTTCCAAAAGGGAGAAAGAGAAAAGAGGAGGAACAGGTCCGAGAGAAAGCCAAACCCTAAACCCTAAGCCTACACTCCAGCACAGTCACCCACGGCGGCGGCCCTGGGCCCTGGACCAGGCTGGGGCCCGAGGTGGCGGATGGGGCAGCCCGGTCCTCCCAGCCTGGGCCCAGAGACAGCCCCCCCAGGGGGAAAGCATCTCTGCGGCAGCCTCACCAGGCAGCCACACCCCCAAGCGGCCACAGTGTCCCCCTGGACCCCGTTTCAATGACCCCCCCTTTCGAAACCAGGGAGGCAGCCCAGAGAGGGCCGAGCGCCTCCGGGGTCCCTGGGTCCCTGTGCCCGTCTCGAACCGTGGGCTCTCGGACTCGGCCACCTTCACGCGCTCCCGCTCGCCACGTCCCGGCCACGCCCCGGCCACGCCCCCTGGCCGGCTTCCCGCCGCCACGCCCACACCCCCGCCTCCTTATCAAACGGTCGGAGGTGGCAGCCCTCCGCCCACTCTGGGCGGCCCTCCCAGCCCGCGCTGACACCCCAGCCTCCACCCTGCCCCCTTCTTGCAGCCGCAGGGGCGCCCCAGGCAGCCCCTCGGACGCCCCCTCCCCAGCGGGCCCATGGAGGCTGCTCCTCTGCCCCCCCCAGATGCCCCCTCACAACCGCTCGGTTCCCACACCCCAAACTCTCCTGGCGGCTCCCCAGCGGCCGCCTAAAGCTGGGCGGGCGCCTGAGGTGTTTGCTCTGGCGGCACGGGCTCCTGGTACCAGCCTCCTCCGCCCCGGCCGGGCAGGAGCTCTGGAAATAAGGCGGATCTCTCCACGTCTGCAGGTCCTCAGGCCCGAGGAGGGAGGGGGTCCCCGGGGTTGCCCCTTCTCAGGGTCGCCTCCCATGCCTGAGGCCTGCACGTCACCAACACGCCCCCTCCCCAGAGACCCCACCTCCTCACGCCACCGCCTCGGGGTCAGGAGCTCGTGACTGGGGTTGCTGGGGACGGGGCACCGGGCCAAGCTGGGCGAGTCCACTCAAGTTCAGGATGAGACCCAGAGACTGAGCCGCCGGGCGCTCGCGGCAGGTCTGCAGGGAGGCGGCCCCAGGAGACGAGGCACCAGCCGGGCGAGGGGGGCCCTGCCCCCAGGGGTCTGCTGCCTCACCAGGGGCGACCTCCGGGTTTCCGTAGAGGTGAGTGTCCCCGCACGGGTCTGGAGCGCTTTCCCTAGAGCCCGTGACAATTCACAACAAAGAGAAATCGGAGACTCTGGTGGACAGCGCGGCTGGGAGGTGGACTCTGGGGCCTGGGAACAAGCCGTCTGAGGGGTCTCGGCTGCCGTCGCTCTCTGCCCTGGAGAGCCAGCACCACCTCCAGCTGCCAGCCGAGAGTCCAGCTGGGGCCGGGATGACCTGGCCGAGAGCTTCGGCAGGGCCCAGAAGGACGGGCCGGAGAGGCGGACGGGGGAGCCCCACCCGCCACTCCACCACGCAGGCCCTGGCACCCCGGGCCCAGGGCAGCCCGGAGGATGACGCAACCTTCCTGGCGCAGGGGGGAGCCGGGACGGAGGGTGCGGGGAGCAGGTGGACCAAGAGCAGGGAACTGCCAGGCCAGGGCTGAGACGCCCCCTCGCCAGGCCGCTTCCCAGGGGAGCCGTTTGTGTGGGAGGGAACCCGAATGAAGAAAATGCACTTCAGGAGGAAGCAGCTCACAAATCCCATGCGACGACCTGCCGACAACCTGGCCCAGGTGCTTCCCCAAGGTCAAGGTCGGAAAAGACTCCAGCAAGGGCTGGGGGCCGGTCTTGCAAGGCAAGCAGGCCCGGCGCCATCCTGGATGTCAAAATAACCAGAAGAGCGTATAAGGGGTGCTGTGGGAACAAAGGGGAGCCGGGGGTGCGAACAGGGCATGAGAGCAAAGCCGGGGGGGTCCTCAGGAGGTCCCAAGGAGATCACCTGTGGTTCAGACACCTGAACCGCAAGGGCTGGGTGAGAAGGCACGATCCCTGAAAGACGCTGTCAGAGGCCCAGCATGAGAGCGGCAGAGAGACAGAGACCGGCAGAAAGAGGCAGCGACAGAGAGCACACCCGCCCAAGCTGTAAACCATCAGTGGACTCAATCCCTCTGCTCTTAGGAGGGTGGTCCCCTTCATAGGAAATGTCCTTTTTCGAAAAAAAAAAAATCTTCAAACTAAAGCCTCGAGCTGGGAAGAACACCAGGCTACTCGGTGTGGATGGTGCGGGCGCCTGAGCGCTCCCTGCAGGGATGGCTGGTGCCTCCACCCACTGGAATGTTCTGTGGAGGAGCACCCAGGTGAGTGGGAAGCTTCAGACAAGAGCTGGCTGGGAGCAGAGCATGGCTCCGCTTTGGCGCCTGCAGCCTCGGCAGTCCTCCGCACGGTGTGTGCCAACAGCAAGTCTGGCCCAGCTGCTAGACTACCTGCCTGACCTAGGCCAGCCTCCAGAAGAG
>PVIJ01019363.1:0-23757 GCA_004024925.1 Scalopus aquaticus
GGGTTGCGCTCCCAGTCGGCTGGCCGGAGCCCTCCGACCTCACCGCAGTTTCTAACCTTGTATTCAGTGGCTCTCAGGGGGAGCTGGTCCGCCCATCTCTCCTCTCTGCTCCTCCTTTGTGTGGGATTAGATGTCCCCTCTCTTCTCTTTACTCCGACTCTTCAGTTTATTTATAAGTCCAAAGCACCCCCAGGGTCGACTGTATTGCGTAGGGTATCCGGTTCTCGTTGAGACAGCTCTCAAAGTTAGGGATATTTTTCTCCAAGAATCGATTTTTTGCAGGAGAGCCTGATCCTAGCGTCTGTTCGCCGCCATGTTTTGGGGGCGTGTCCAAAAAGGATAGATTTTAATACTGACAGTGTGACACTAGGTAAGGTACTTAAATTTTCTGAACCTGAACTCCTCATCAAAACAGGGTTAGTACTGTCTCCTGAATTTTGCGGAGTAAGCCAGGTAAGATGCAAAGATTTTAGCATAAAATGTGGCCCATATTTAGTCAGCACTTAATAACTATGTTAACACCTCTGCCCTTCATTTTAGGAAAATAGAAAATACACATCTCTTGTTACCTTATGATTTAAAATGTGCCCTCTGGTCAATCCTCACAGCACTCAATTGTATAGATCTCAAACAAATTCCATTATAACAACTCCAAAATGTTTTTCAGCAGTAGTTCAAAACCTGAGCAATAAACAGTTACCATTTTAAAAGAGAAGGGGTGAGAGCATTGTCCGGGATGAACTGAAATACAATTGTGCTCACCTGAGTTCTTCAGTTCAAAAAACATAACACTAAAAGTAAATTGCCTCTTCTGGCTATCACTTGCAACAACACAGTTGCAAAAAGACATTCACAACTTTTGTCACAAATCAAGTGGGACTTTTCAAAAACAGCCCATCCAAATAGTACAGGATATGTTTTTACTGATATTTTAAATTGTTCTCAAAAATTAAAGCATGAAACTTTCCAGTTCTCAAAACCTTTGTGAATTCCCTGAAAAGATATTATCATATATGCTAGTTTGAAAAACAAGATTTCATAGTAACAATTTTATGAGTATTTTTCTAAAAAACCAGAATCAAGTCTAGAAGCAAAACTGAACTCTACCACATTTTACAAGAAGTGTTCTCAACCCTATTTTAAATGCATTTTAATGTAAGGGAAAAAAAACAGTGCTTTGAAAAAATGAAAATACTACTTTTTTCTTTTTTCTTTTTTCCTATTTTTGAACCTCTGTTTTATGTCTTTTTTCAGCCACTGTTTGGGAAGTTAGGTAATCCAGGGTCATAAGCAAACCTTTGCAACTAAACCAGGAATATTATAGGATGTACCCAGCAACATATAAGGAAATGGAAATGGCAGGAATTGTTGTGAACTAAAGAGCTGACACTCCTTCCAAGAGGCAACCTCAGTCCAGTTCCAAATTAGTATCACCATAGAAAATACATGAACCCAGATTTTCAGGTCATTTAATTCTCCAATAAACCAAAAACTAGAATTTTATGTAAATTCCAATTTTTCAATGATACAACTATTTCAATTAAAAAATAGCTCTGCAAGCTAAGAAGAACATATCTGTGAGCCTCATTCACTCGTCAGTCATTTGTGACCACCCATCTAGGTATCATTGAGGAGTTTGGGATTGAAAGAATAGTGGAAGTTGAAGGGGATTAATATAGACTTCTTAACTTACCTCTCCCTTTCCTATACCCCCATCTCTTCTGAAAATATTTAGCTAAATGTCTTCATTACAGAAATTTCTCGATTGGCAGGGATTTCATTTATTATAATAAAAATAAGATAGAAAATTCATAAAGAGTATTTCATCTAACAAGCAGCTAGAATGAATATCAATTTCTGCAATTCTGAGTTGTAGAAACTTAAAATCTCAGAAGGTAGGGGACCTTCTTGATGGTCTAGGGGTTAAGTCTCAGCACTATCACTGCAATGGCCCACTGAGATGGTCTGAGACTGATCCCCGGCCAGGGAGCTGACCCACATGGTGCAACAGACCTCTCCTGTCTGGCCCGCTGCTCCCCTCAGCAGTGTATTTCAGTAAATTCACCTGCTCTGCTACCCACTCTGGCTCTGGTGAATACTCTCACCCCCCCATACCTCTGGCCTATACCCCAGTTCTACCCAAAAATAAGTAACTAAAATCTTTTTTAAAAAATCTCAGAAGCTAAATTTCCAAAAGTTAAAAATAAAAACAAAACAATATTGTAATTATAAATAAGTCCCAAGAGCTAGTCTTAGTCAATTCTGTCAAATAAATCACCAAATCACTACTACTATGAACCCTCTACTAAGGCATGACAATGAATTTTCTTTGTAAGAAATGCAGGTTGTTACATAAATATCCTCCACCCCCAACACACTGCCACTGCCAACATTAACTTCATTGATGACAAGTTTGAAATATATTCCTTAAGTTCATTTTACTTAGCTTAGTTCTATATATTTTTATCCAGTGTTTGACTAGACACCTCCATTTAGTTATCCAATAGGATCTTCAAACTCAATAATCTAATACGGAGTTTTGGGGTTTCATCATCTTGATGTCTTCCAAGTCCACACCTTTTGTTTTTCTCCACTGATACTGTTTTAGTTTGGACTTTTTAAGATTTCACCTGCCTTACTGGAAGAACTACTTATTCTCCCAGTAAATGAACACTTACCCCTTCTAAACTTTTATCTAAGAGATTAGTTGAAGTATGTCACTCCTCTATCTAAAATCCATCAACAGTTATCACTTGACCTCAGGTAAAGTCCTAATTTGTGCCAACAGCCTATGAAAGCATTCAGGTCTGGCCTCACCTTACGACTCCAGCCTCCTCACTCCCAGGCTCCCTTCCTTGTTCTATATGCCCTGGTCATTCTGAACTACAAGTAGAGCTGGCCATAGGATACCAGCCTCATGTGGGTCAGACTTGGAGCTATAAGCCAGTGTCATTTCAATTATCCTAATAGGAGTAGAGTAAGGATAATATTTCAAACATAAATGGGGGGTATTGTTACCAAAAGAAGATAGTGATTTCTCTCTTCTATTTGAAATATATTTGGACATATAGACTACAACCAACAGTACTCCAAAAGTGAGACTTAACTACTGAATTTATGCATATATGTCTGCAGGTGTGAAGTTTTAACATTGATGGTGTCTGCTTTAGAATATTTGCTCCCCAAATGTGTGATGTTCTCTGTCTCTTTGCCATTTGTAACGTTGCTTCTTCTTCCTAAAATATACTTCTTTCTCTTTTTGGATGGTCTACTTGTTCTTCAAAATTTGGTTTCCCTAGCACTTTGTGCTTAACTATCAGGTGTTCATATGGAGACAAGAGCCAACCCTCATCACAGAAGCCTGGCACAAGGCTTAAGTGTTGAATAAATATTCAAAGAATAAAGGAATAATATATATTTAGAGGATTAATCTATATTTAATAAAAGCCAACTATCAACTCAGTTTATACCATCTATGTCCCATCATTCATCTTCTAATGAAAAATGCCCACTTCCACATTAGACAGCAAGACAGAGAGACAGACAGGCAGACACACACATACACATATACACAAGACCTGCAACATACTCCATCTCCTCACTTTATTAGATGTACTGCTAGGTAACCTATAGAATCTTTGTCTCATATATAGGTTGGAAAATTGAAGAGTTTGAGATCTATTGTCTTATTACAGTAGAGAGAACCCATATGATCTCTACAATGATATCTAGCTGTTTATTTTGACAAAGGATTATTTACTCTAAATTGGATAAGAGTTAAAATTAATTAGAGCCATCTTATCACTATGGCTCAGTGATCACAGCCTGGAATGTTCCTATGTCTTGATGTCTATCAACACACACAACCCACCTATCACGTTACTAATTGATGTGCTCTGCAGAAGTCTCAGGAGAGAAGCTAAGAGACTGAGAATTGTGTGGTTTCAGTGTACCCAAGGAGAAATATGCTTTCCCTTGGGATCAGAGTTATCAAAGGACACTTTGATCATGAGGGACCATTAGGGCTCCTCACTCTCAATATGTCAAGATTTTAACAGAAACACAATATTGTACTGTCCAACGTCATCTTTTTGATACTTATGAGGAAGCAAAATAAAATGGACAATTAAAAATCTATGAAGGTCTATTGATTTTCTCTACTAGCAATTATGCCTTAAATTGTTTGCTAAAAGAGGAATTGGCATTTTACAAAGCCAATGATTGGCTAGGATTTTGTGCTTACTGAACCTCTATGGGTTTAGAGTTTGGGTTTGGATTAAAACCAAGAGTTGAGCAGCATCTGAGAAGCCTCTCCAAAGTCTTTCATCTAGAAGCTGGCTGGTGAGCTCACGAGGTTTCTGACATTTCCCCCATTCCAACCAGGCTGGAACCCCACTGTAATCAAAATTCACAATGTTCCAGAACCTAAACTTTGGTCCTCATTAAAAATCCAACAGACAAAAATGTCCAGGAGGCCTGCTAGCCAAACCTTTTCACACGGCAGGGAAGGTTTGCATTCGGTTTTATTTTTAAGTTAGCAGACTAGGTTGGAACTCATTTTAAAGGCTGATGAAAGACTGAGAGTCCATGTTTTATCTTCTGATTAATCCAAAATTAAACAACTCAAAAAGATTTTGATCACTTAGTCTTTTTTAAAAACACATGTGACAGAAGATAAATAGCCATCTCTAGTACACATAGCAGGACACATTGTCCCGGTGGCATTTTATGGTCCATTCTTAGGCTTATTCTAAGATCAGATAGTAAGTCACAATTTCCTTTTAAAACACTGTTATAATTTTCCCCTTTTATTGAAACCAAAGAGTACATATTCTCCTACTTGGACATTACTTAACCTGCTGCTCACACTCCCAGTAATTCCTAGTATCTTACTTTTAAAAAAAAAATTTGATGAAGTGGACATGTGATTTATATAAGCCTTCTGTATATGAAAGGGGAAAGGAATTAGACATATACTGTAAGAATTATATTGTAGGTATATATTGGTATAGTTGCATTTTAGATAAACATAAATCTTTGGAGAATAACAAATAACTTGCATTTCACAAGTTTTTCCTAAATCAAGACTTGAAAATATAAGATTTTAAAAATAATCATCAGTCCTCCAGCAGACGAATGGGAATGCCAACATACCAAGTGAGATCCCACGAATTTCAGGGCGAGAAATGACTGGCCCTATACATAAATGCCATGACCATCCTGTTCACCTGAAAAATAGCCCCCCTTTCTGCGACCACCTTAGTTTTCTTTCCCTCTGGCCCCTCTGACCAACGCCCACCCCAACTCCCACCCCCAAGCACAGTATGAAATTTCATCATTCAGGTACCTACAGGACTTTGCCTATATCTTCTTTACGCTCACCACAATGCACTATGATTATTTGCTTCCTTGAACGTCTTCCTCATAGACTGTGAGCTCCCCAAGGACTAACACCTAATTGTCTTTGCATTCCCAACATACAGCAGAGCACCTGGCATATTTCTTTTGCATATGCATTTGTTTATTTACACCTTGACTCTCTGCAAAAGAATATTCTGAGGTACTTTATAGAACAGAGATATTTATAATCCAAAGGAATAAACGATAAATCCATAAGTAAAATAGGGCAGAGTAAAAATAAGAAGCGATTAGTTGGTGCCCAGTACAATTGCTGGAGTATAACAGTCAGGGTCTCAGCAGGAATTTGATGGCACACTCAAGTTGAATCCATTAAGGAGAGTTTAATAAAGGGACTATTTGCAAAGGTGTTGGAAGGGTTTAAGAAATGAAAATGGTACAGAGTAGACTGCCTCTGGGAAAATAACAGAAATCATTCCTCCAGGAGTCTTTACTATTCTAGACCTAAGGGCAAGGTGAGTGGTTAGTAGTACCCAAACAAAGAACTCTATAGAGAGTGCTACTACGGACAGGAACCACAGACTTATAAACAGACGTAGCTAGCCTGCAGTGTCCTAGTCTGCAAAGACCTCAGGGAATAAGTCTTATTCTCTTGCCTTTTGATTCCTTTCTGGTACCTCTACTGAACGAAACCTACTGCCAGCCCAAGAGCAGAGAATCTCTTTGATACAGGTTCCAGAGCACAGAGTAGTGAGCGTGCAGAAAAGAGGAGTAAGGAGAAGACACCCAAAACATGGTAAAAGCTTGCAAGCTCCATTATTAGCAGCCAGCCAGGATAAAATGAGAAACATATTTAGTTCCAAAAATCAGAGCATTTTTCATTAATAGCATTATCAGTTATCAGTGGTTTATGAAAACTCTAGAAGTCCTGAGATAAAATCTCCCATGGGAACTCCTAAGAGTGACTTTCAAAAGGTTCCTTTTTAAAACATGCCTGGAGGTATGTTTTTGTCAGTTCACCAACTACCTGCCAGTCAAACATTTTTGGAATCCTCAGAATTTAGCCCCAGGTCCTTTCTTCTTCTTACATGAAGGTCTCTTCCTAGGTTATTGCATTAATATCCATAGCTTTAATATCTATTTGCAGATGTACCGAGATTTATCAATATCCTGGACTTCATCTCTAAGCTCCAGAACCATCTTCCAACTTCCAATCTGAAATCATATCTACAGTGTCCCTAAAACTTCTCAAGTTCAACAGGTCCAAAGGAAACCTCATTATTTTCCTGCCAAACTTAGTCCTTTCCTCTAATCTCCTCTCAGGAAGTGATGGAAATAACCATCTACTTACTTACCAATACCAACGCCTTCTTTTGTGATTCCCTCACCCTCATCAGCCATATCTAATCATCATCAAATCCTGCTGACTTTGTAGGGAAATCTCTCTCATATCCATCTACTTCTTTCCATTTCAACAATGACAAGCTTATAGTCCACGTCACCATATTCTTTTTTGAGATGTTTTCCAATAATGTATGACTTAAATGTGTGTACATTTACTCTGAATCAGCCACACTCTTCTGATCTATTCTCCACCAGAGACACACATCTAAATGAGTGATATCTATTCAATACCAATACAATCACATCCCCGCTCTACTTAAGATATACCAGAGGTTTCTCATTTTACTTCATGATAAGTAAAATTTTCTTTAGCTGCTCATAATACTTTCCCTCCTATACAGGTACAGCTAGCATTTCTCTTTTCCTCGGTATCTCACTTGGAAGACCAGGACCTTTTACCACTCATCACACTCATCACACTTCTGGGACGCACGTCAAGGGCACTAGCTCGAGCTGTCTGCTCTACCAGCAGAGTGCTTCTCTCTCTCCTTTTCCACTTAGCAACTACTTATCCTTCAGATCTTAGCCAAACATCACTTCTTCAGAGATGTCTACTTTAACTTCCAGATGAAATAAAATGCTCCTATTTTAGATTTCCGTGAAGCTACGTATCTATAATTTATGGCATTTCTCTTACTTGCCGCTTTATATTTTCTGCAGAATAATTGGCTCGATATCTACCTGTAAGCTACAGGACAGTGAGCAATGCTCTTTTCGTTCACTACTATATCTTTTGCACCTAGGACAGTGCCTCAAACAATACAGGTGCTCCTGGACTCAGACATTATTTTACTAGCATTGTGCTGGGTGATATCAAGAGAACATTAAAGAAGATAGACCATCTCTTTGTTCATAGAGTTTTTGTCTAATGTAACGAATAAACAAGTTCAATGTGATGTCTGGTAGAGCATTACCAGGGTCAATGAAGATGTGGAAGGTTAAGCAAGGCTTCCCAGAAACAAAAGACGAAATAGTAATGAACGCTATATAAGCACTGTACATATTGCAATTCATACTGCTCTTCATCTTAGAGGGAAGTAAATAAGAAAATGAGGATCAAGAAAAATATGTCACTTGCCAAGTTTGCTCAACTAATTAGAAGGGGAGCTGGATTCAAACCCAGACCGTCTGGCACCCACTTCTGCACTGAGTTTTTAAGTGCCTAAGCAAAAGAGAATCAAGAGTCAGGCAGGGTTCCAAACAAAGGGAAGAGCAAACACAAAGATTCTGAGCAAGAGAAGAATTCGAAGCTTTTGAGAAACTGATTGATCAATTTTCCTTCCGAGAAAGAAAAAAAAAAAAAAAAAAAAAACACTGACTATAATGGGAAGATTGGATTGCAATAAGGCAAGTCAAAAATAGGTTACTCTTTTCACACATACACCTATTAAAAATTCTGGGGACATGTGTTCCTTTTAAGACTATATGTGAATACTACTCTACACAAGCCAGAGACTGTAGTTTGAGATTTATTCCCTTAACGGGTCATCACTTTTGAAGACCACAGAGTAAGATATACAGATGGCCAAGAGGCACATAAAAAGATGCTGAACATCACTAATCAACAAAGAAATGTAAATCCAGACCACAACTGTCAGAATGGCTATCATCACAAAAATAGGAAACAATAAGTGTTGATGACGCTGTAGAGAAAAGGGAACATTTAATCACTATTGGTAGGAATGTAAATGGGTGCAGCCACACTGGAAAACAACATGGAGTTTCCTCAGAAAATTAAAAATGGGAACTACCATATGATCCAGCAATTCCACTACTGGGTATTTATCCAAAGAAAATGAAGACACTAATTCAAGTGACACATACACTCTTGTGTACACTGCAGCATTATTTATAATAGCTAAGATATAGAAAAATCTAAGTGTTCTTCAAAAGGTGAATGGAGACACACACACACAATGGAAAGCTATGCAGTCATTAAAAAAGAAAACAGTCTTGCCATTTGCAACAATATAGATGGATTTTGAGGGTATTATGCTTAGTGAAGTATGTCAGAGAAAGACAAATACACTGTAATCTCACTTCTGTGTGAAATCTAAGAAACAAAACAAAACCCAGATACAGAAGAGGACAGATTGGTAGTTACCAGAGGGGCTGGAGGGTGCATGTGGGCAAAAGAGGTGAACTTGATCAAGAGATGACAGATATCCAGTTATAGTGGTGATCATTTGGCACTATATACAAATGTCAAATCCTTCTACTGCACTTGTGCAGTTGTATGTCAATGATACTCATAAAAACTAAAATGAATTAAATATTTTATAAAGATATATACTCTAGCCACAAAAAAAAAAATGGCCCAAAGAAAGAATATAATTTGGTTCGGAACAAATGCATCTACAGAAAGTCCATATCACATCATTATTTAAAACTTGCAAGAGTTTTTGTCTTATCAAGTTCATGTATAATAATGGGGGGGAGGACAATTACTACTAACTGATTCTTCTAAAAAAAAAAAATTCAAAGAGAATGTAGTTTAAAAAAAGCGTGGGCCTCCCTGGTGGCACAGCGGTTAAGCGCTGCGCTGTGGAGCTGTCAGCAGCGGCAACATGAGTTAGACGCCCGGCCAAGGAGATTCCCACATGGCACGGCAGAGCTCTCCTGCCTCGCCCACTGCTCCCCTCAGCAGTGTATTTCCATCTATCTGCCTGTTCTGCTCCCCACTCTGTCTCTGGTGAACCTTCTCGCCGTCCCACGCCTCTGACCTGTACCCCAGCTTGTATGCATAAATAAATAAATCTTTTCAAAAAAGAAAGAAAAGAAAAAAATAGCGAGGTAGTTTTTCATGCTCACATCTTTAAAGGATTGCTCAGGGAGAGAGGGTGGCAATGCTAGATCAGGCATTTTTGCACATATTATCTACAGGGAAATCTAAATCTATAACCATCATCATAAAATGAAACAAGAAGCAAATCAGAAAGGAATGAATGAAGGGCAAGTGATAGCCAAGGGGTTTACAATAATCAATTATTAAACTGCCTTAAAAGAGCAAAGAAAATGCTTATCAGATGAGCAAAGCACCTTTTAATAAATAATATGATTTGGGTTTAATTAATGGCCTAATTACAGTTTTACCCAATAGGCTTAAATACTCCAAAGGAACAGTTTGAGTCTCTTTGGTAGATAATCTGTGTTTTAAAAAATGTTCTAATTACATATTTGCTTGAGTAAATAATGTGAATTTTACAAAACTGCCTAATGATATATTTATGTGACTACATTTACCCAAATGGCCTCTCATTCTGTACTAATGGAGTTGGGATTCCTGTCTCTGGGAGACTCAGCCAAGTGGGAAGTGCCGGCTTTCACCCTAACACCCTGCTGTTCTCACACTCTTCTCTCTCTCTCTCACCCCGAGACACAGCACGGAAAGCAGATGACCCACTTATTCACCATCAATTTAAATAGGAAAAAAAAACATTCTTCCTCAGCCTTTTTTGGGTAAACACATTTTTTAGAGAGGGCACAGACTTGAAAATGAGTATTAATACTGTATAATGTTCCACTAAAAGTAGACAATGTGTCCATGGCCAACCCAGGACAATCAAGGTTAAAGCAGCTGCATAATTTATTCTGTTCTTTATACAGTATCTTCAAAGGTGTTACCAGAAATCAGAGCCTATGTACTGGAATCAGATTGCTGTTGCTTAAGGACGCTTAGTGGCTAGTGGTCTGTATTCAATAACAGAACTCATAGAAAAGATGTGTCTGACACCCTCAGCTTTGTGGTGGCCAGTGTCCACTCCCAAGTTTTAAATCATTTCCACATGTTTTAGAGATATAATTCAGAAAAACTAGATGCATATCTATTTTTTAATATGCATGAAGGACATAAAAGTTTCAATTTATAGTTTTCCCATAAAATCTAACTCTTAGCACACATTTACTGTTTAAAAATAGACATTTCTTCTTTCACGAAAATAACTAAATCTGGTCCAGGGAAGGAAATACAGCCTTTACCTTTCCAGTCGTTCCATAGAGTAGTTGAGGCAATTTACCTAACACATACAAAATAGGATAAAATTAACGGCTGAGAGAATAGAGAACTAAAAAAATTACAGGTGAGAGAATAAAATCAAGAAACAAGATTAACGTCCCATCCCATGTATTCAATAATGGCCGCTAGACACTAAGCTTCCCAGAAGCCAAAGCAAAGCAGGAAACATGAGAGCTGTACAAGCCAATTGACTCCTATTATCAGCCAGGCAGATGTTGATTTTAAGATGTAAATCATTTATCCTGTGATCCTCATAAACAGGATGCCTTGTGCAAGCGATATTTTAAAACTTCATTCCAAGAAAGCAACAATGGTACATTTCACATAGCTGTGAATTACCAGTTAAGTCAGTCAAGGATGGAGTCACATAAATTTTAAGTTGGAATAACATAATAAACCTAACATTATGCTGATCACAGTGGTATTCCTCTGGGATAATTCAGAAGCCATTAACTGCAGAGACTTGTGGCCCTCAAAACAGTCTCTAGTTGTATTTTACCATAATTGGGCAAAACTGCTGTTTTAGTTGAGAGGTCAAGTTGATAGAGGGTCAGACTGCCTAATTTTCACCTTAATAGTTGTGTTAAAATCTGGGCCTCCCCGGTGGCTCAGCGGTCAAGAGCTGCGCTGTGGAGCTGTTGGCAGCGGCGACGCGAGTTCGACGCCCGGCCGGGGAGAATCCCACATGGCGCGGCAGACCTCTCCTGCCTTGCCCGCTGCTCCCCTCAGCAGTGTATTTCTGATCTGCCTGTTCTGCTCCCTGCTCTGTCTCTGGTGAACCCTCTCGCCACCCCACGTCTCTGGCCTGTACCCCAACTTGTATGTATAAATAAAAAATAAATCTTTAAAAAAAAAAATAGTTGTGTTAAAATCTTGAATCCTACTGCTGATGCCCTTGTAAATAATTGCTTACGCTGGGCACTATTTCACAGAGCTCAGAGAGTCCCATTGCTCAGACTAAAGACCTGTGATTCTGAATTGTGGAGTAAAGAAGTCACAGCAGAGGGCCCACAGCACTGCAATCCATTCACTTCTCTCTTCTGCTCCAACATTCGAGGCTGCCCGCTGCAGGAGTGCAGCAGCAGCGCCATCTGTTTACTCTGGCCTTGCCTGCCTGGATCAAGTAGGAAACTGAAGGCATGAAGCTAAATATTTTCAGAAACTTTGCAGTAATTGAAAAGAGAGGGTGATAAAGAAAGGAGGGAGAAAGCTGTTTGGCAACCTAATTATACTGGTCACTTCACGAACTGCATAATAAAGCGAAGGCATCTTTTTGAAATAGGCCCAAGCTAAGAACAAACCATAACTCCCAGCACTTTGCAGAGCAGCCCATCCACTCAAATAGTCACTTATAATTAGTATGTGAAACTCAACCCTGTAGTCATTTATTATTGAAATTGCCTTAAGGTGATCTCCAGAACAACTTCATCTCTTGATTTACCTCCTCCCCTTTCTAAAAGTAGCAAACGGAATTCATGGGATTAGCTTCTTAGGAGCAAATAGGCAGAAATGAAACACAGCCAGGAGCTAATGCTTGGCAGGACCCAGAAGGGAGGTGCCAAGAGGACATGGGTAGATCATTGGAGAATTGATTGGAAAGATTCGCTGTTCCCAGAAGAGAGCAGGCTTCAATGGTTTCTCTCAAGTTTTATTGCACATTAGCAGAGCCATATGCTCTGCTCGTGTGGGCAGCACCTGGGGGGAGTACATCAGCTTCAGACTAAAGTGGAGAGTTGGGAAGTTTCTATTTAGAAAATGAGACCTAGTACGACTGCAGAAACTGCACCTGTCCTCTGCTTCTACATAATATAGTTCTTCAAGGGGAATCTATACAAGTTGGGTTTTTCCATTCCATGTCCAACAAGGAAAGAAAAAAATAAAACTTCCTATGATGCTGAAACTCACAGGCGAAAGGAATCTATCTTTTTAAGAGGATGGCAGGTAGCTGGAGGGAGGGAATAAAGGAGAGAAGAGAATGTTCTTTTCCAGACTTGAAATCAATATGTCTTATCAAACCCCAATCAAATTGTATATGCCAAAGCCATTAGAGCCAGAGTCTTCTCATTAGGAATAAATATTTTGCCCTAGGATTAAATCCTAATATGCTGCAGAGGCTGAGTTTCTTCAGCCAACCAGAAAAACCGTGACAGGTAAAACTTGATAACATCTTTACAGTGGAAGACACAGGAACCACAGAATCTGCAAGTTTAAATGAGAAACCCTGCAGTTTGCTATGCCCCAGCTCAAAACTATGTCATTTGGGGCAGACTGGATTGTCAAACCCACATTTAGGATAAGCCATACCTTCGACACACATCCTGGCCCCTATTTCAGCTCCCCATCCTTCACTCAGCACCTCCCCTCTGCTTCCACTGTGCTGTCACACAGCCGCTCGCAGCTCACCCATTTTGAAGTCCATCTTCTCAGGCTGCTTTGCCCGGTGCCATCCCATACTTCAGTCTTTCCTGATTTCTTAACAAAACTTGACATTTCATTTGTTCCTTTCTCAGGGACCTGGTAACAAATGGGAGAACTGTATTAAATACTGAGTAAAATGTGAATGAGTTGCACCCTCTTGATAGGAGATTTGTAGTTCACAGAGGCCTCTTTGTCTTAGCTCAGAGAAAAGCCCCTGGGTAGAGTTTCAGGAAACATGGCGGATGAAAAGGAAAACCATCTGTAAAGGAGTGTCATTCAACATCCTCCAGCAAATAACACTTTAGCTGTTAGGATGTTTTAGTAGCAAGTAATGAAATCTCTGACTCTGAATGACCAAAATAATAAGGATACGTAATTATCCCATACAAGAAGTCCCAAGAACCAAACAGGTCTGAGGCTAGTCAAACCTGCCGATTAAGCATGCCCTTCAGCTAGTCCCCAGCTAACCTATCTTATGTTAATAAGATGCCCACCACAGCTCCAAGCATCCCACTAAGACAGAAAAAAAAAAAAAAAGCTATCTCATCCTATACCACTATTTATCAGAGAGAAAACACTTTACAATTGCCCAACAGCAACACTGTCACATATCATTGGCCAAATGTTCATATGGTCTTACCTAACCGAGCAGGTGTCAAAGTCATGTCAATCATGCCTGGTTTAGACTACTTACACTAACTTGAAGTTGCTTAGAAGAGGGAGGACTCCCAAACAAAAGTTAGATTCTTTGCATACTGAACCCAATCGAATTTAAATGTCAATCTGTTCTTGTATCCTTAGTGTTTTTTCTTTGTTTGTTTAAATTCAGTAATCCTACCCTTCATTCTGCAAAAGACTTTGCCATACTTTAAACTGTAGGAATTTCAGTACAAGAAAAACAAGAGAAGGAAAAGAGGAACTAGAAGATAAGACCAACTACAAAATCTGAATTTCATAGTTTTAAATTTTTTATTACATCATTTCCAATTTCCTGTAACTATTGATTGACCTTGAATAATACCTCAAAACCCAGAAGCAAGAAGGTATCTTAGATCACAAAAGTCAAATTAGGAACAGGTGAGTAAAACTCATAGGAATTTGCTCATGATTCACTGTGTTGGTAGTATGGGAATAGGAAATGGCATTTTAGAGTACTGACAAGTGAAAAGCACCAATCATAGAGAAGATGATATTTTTCGTAGAAGTTGAGAAAGCCAGAAAGAAAAGTATACCTTAAGTCTTCATTGATCCAGAGTGAAGAAAATCACCATGCCCACTGCTCCAAATGTCAGATCCACCTTTAAGTAGAATCCTATGTTTAAAAAAATTAACTGAAACCTGAAGCTTTTTCTGAAAGTTAAGTTTCCTGAGCACAACTGATCAGAGGTAGGGTCTCTGGTATGCATCTATTCAGCTGCTAATGAACCTCATGGCACCATGACCTCTATTAAATGGCTTTTCACAGACTGGCTTGTACTAAGAATATTAACTAAATTTATCTTAAAAGAGATAAGATCTTCATCTTAATAGTACTCCCTAGTGTTTAGAATAGTGCTAATGAATAGCTATTAATCTAGACTTATTGAAAAACAATACTTGGCTTAAAAAACTGTGTAGAAAAATAATCAATTTTTTTTAGACCATGCTCTATTTAACAATATAGGGAAGGGATGCATCCAGTAAGTTTCTTTGAAAATAAGTTAAAGTGAGAAAGCTGAAGTCTTTAATGTTTAATCATTCATTGAAAAACCAAGAATAAAAGATTGACATTTATTCACTGTAGCTGAAAATCCTAACATATTAGCATATCAGCAGTTTTGGATGCAAAGTTCACTTCCAGAAATCAGCTTTATTGTTCAGACACCTCTCTGGATACCATTATAAGTCAAGTAGGGTCTTCCCTAGGAGCCAACCTTGGCACTATGGCTTGACAGCTTTCACAAGAGCCAAGAGCCAAAAAGCAAGCCAAAGCAACTGTGCTGTTCTCATAAGGTCACTGTCCAGGAAGGTAAGGCACTGTCCAAGAGAGGTAAGGCAAAATATGTGCCCAGATGAATACATTTTACTCAATAGATTTACTACTATTTGAATAATTATCCATCTGGTCCTACTCTTAACAATTTTGACTTTTTAATATTTTTTTTACAGTTTATAATTTTGACTTTTCAGGTGATGTTGCTATGAGTAAATATCACCAAACCAACTAAAGCTTGACTAGTTTTTCTTGAGGAACTGACTTAAAAAATATTTCCCCATGTCTGTGTTTGCCAGTCATATGTATTAAATAAAATAGAAGGCAACAAAATACCTGCCATAGTACATGAGATTCTAAGCATTAGTATCATTCAAATTATTCAATTAAACCACTTTTGAGGGCACACTGTAAGGGAAGTACAGAGATCAATTGTGAAGAAATTAAAAAATAATTACACACAATCTACTTTATGGAATATATCATCCATTTAGAGAAAAAATGAACATGCAAATAACTATATTATAACTTATTAAACTATATTATTACTTAGTATAGGCCAAAATAATAGATAAAAATATATCTAAAGAGTATAAAAGCCCAAGGAGATGTAATTGGGAAAATCAATTAGATAAATCTTTATAGATAAGAAATTACATGCAAAGAATTTCTTAACAAAATAAATAGTATTAACATATAAGTAGAATAAGCACATGAGCAAAAGCAAAGAGATGTCTCTTGTGATGTTTCTTTCAAAGGGGGCAATCCAAAATGGGTAAAACATCAACCAAAGGACACTGCAGTGAACAGCTGGTAGACAATAGGATTCAGGAGAAATAAGCTAATTGACAGGGAGGTTTTAATGGTCAAGGGAAGCCTTACAAAGATCCAGAACACAAGGTACAGCAGAAAGATCCTGAAGCTTTTGAGAGCAGCATGAAATCATTGGTCAATGAGAGAGAGGTCCCAGAAAGTTTTGCCTTTGCAGTTTCTAACCTCAATGTGTGTTAATCTGCTTTGACAAAGCAAAAAGAAAATAAATCCAACGATGCATTTTGCTTGAGAATGTGGAATCTATATTGAGGCCAACCTTAGGGAAACAGGAAATCAGACTGAAGGTTACAGCTCTGACAGAGACCTGGGCTGGCTGTGCTTTCTTTCCTTTCTAGGTCACACTGACATGCAGCCCAGAGACAGCTTTGAAATCTGCCAAAGAAGACAGCACATACCAGGAAAGAATGGAATTCCACACCAACTCTGCTTTTAGTGGCAAAGGACTCTCATCAGAAATAATCTGGTGCTTTGAGCCAAGTACTACTTAGTTAACCATTCTTCTAATTCTGAAAAACCTCTTTACAGCCACAAATGGGTAAGAAGCAATATGATAACAGATAAGGATGTAAATACTTAAATACTAAAATTCTAAATATTAAATTCATAAGAAAAAATATTTAAATAGCAGAACAAAAGCTCTAGTCATCGATAACCAAGAAAATAACAAATTAGAAAAACTGAATATAATCTCCTCACTTATTAAATTAGCAATTTTTAAATTAAAATATTCTATTTGATAAAGGTATAAGAAAGCTCTTTCTCAGACAACAGGAGCATCAGATATTGGCATGAAGTTCTGAGTCAGTAATTTTACCTTCGGGAATTTATTCCAAAAAATATATATTTTTATCTATTTATAGTTCATATTCACCTATTATTTCCAATAACTCAAAATTATTAACTTTAATATAAATCAAAGAGAATGATCAAAGCTCTGTTTTACAACTATTTACGACAGTGAGATGAAAATTATGTGAAACATGAAAAATGCTTATAAAATTTATCAGGTTACAAAACTAGATATATACTATGATCACAAGACTGAATAGCATGCATAGTTCTAAATATATATAAACATTGACTGTTTAAAGATTGGAATTACAAACTACGTTTTCTCTTTTGCCTACATTTTCTCTAGTAAATATGTTGCTCTAATAATTAAATAACATTCTTTTAACTCTGCTACTTGTTCATGAATTTCTAAGTGGCACTTGATTTCAATAAAATCATTTCATCGCATTATTTAAAGTATACCTGAAAGTTGTAGTCAGTCCCATTCAGTTTTGCTAAATAAAGAAGAAACTATTACATAAGAAGCAGCACTTAGGAATGAGTGCCATTTCCCACACTAATTGAAAAGGATCCAGTAGTCTCTAGCATCCATTTCTGCCCCTATTCCACTCTTAGTAACACACCTTCAAATTCCAGACAATTTTTCTTCTTATTCTATTAACTAGCTGTGCTCCACAAATATGATTTCAAAATCTTAAAGCTTTGGAATACCTGGTGAGTCCCGGGAAGGGGCCAAGTCACCCGAAGAAAGTTACACCCCCCGGCGCGTGCTCCAGAGGTTCCCAGAGACCGAGGGGAGCTGCGATTGAGCAACCGCCTCCATACACGCTGCCATCGCCCAGCTGAGCCCCCAGGCTTGCACGGGGAAGCGAACTCTCAGACACGCCAGGGGAAGGAATCATCCCTGCGCCCACGCTCCACCCAATACCTGGTGAGTCCCGGGAAGACGCCAAGCCACCCGAAAAAAGTTACACCCCCCGGTGCATGCTCCTGGGGTTCCCAGAGACTGAGGGAAGCCCGGATTGAGCGACCACCTTCACACACAGCCGCCATCGCCCGGGTGAGCCCCCAGGCTTGCAAGGGAAAGCGAACTCTTGGGCGAGCTAAGGGAAGGAACTGTCCCCGTGCGCGTGCTCCACCCCATACCATCCACCCCATACCACATAGCCCCCAGACAGCAGCCAAGCCACCCGGAGAAAGTTACACCCCCGGGTGCATGTTTCAGAGGTTCCCCGAGACCAAGGGGAGCCCTGCTTTATCAACCACCGCCTCACACTACAGCCAAGGCCGGCTGAAACCCCAGGCCAGCTGGGGAAGCAAACTCTCGGACTCAAGGAACCGTCAGCACTCCATTTGTACAGGGTGAACTCCTGGACGGGAGATTAGCTGCCAAGAACAAATTACACCCTCAGGCAACTATGCAGGGGTCTCAAGGGAGTGAGGGGAGCCTGGATTGATCGACCACCCCCACCCCACTGCCGCCACCCCAGGCTGGGCCCCAGGCCTCCCTCGGAAAGCAAACTCCCGAGCATCCTAGGGGAAAGGTACAACATACATCACCCAATCCAATGGAGAGAACCTGAGTTCCAATCCAAGAAGTTAGCCTTCACAGAGCAAGTTAAGCCCCTGGCCTCTGGTCTTGGGTTTTCAGACCTGATCCTAGCACGCACTGGAGTAGGCATCACGCCTACACCACCACCTCCATCACCACTGCTAATACTGACCAGGAGCCATAGCACTCGCAGGTGCAATAAGGGAAAATACTATTTTTGCCCACTGAAACTGAAAAAGTGAGCCCCGGTTGGATAGGATAGCCTGCAGGAAGCTACTACAGACCGGCCACAGCCCTCATTGCTAGGGTTGTCTGAACTGAGTAGAGCTGGCAATGAGAACAGCAACCATCATGATCCCAGGTAAAGCACAGCCTCTACAC
Organism: Scalopus aquaticus; assembly: GCA_004024925.1. Taxonomy (NCBI): domain Eukaryota; kingdom Metazoa; phylum Chordata; class Mammalia; order Eulipotyphla; family Talpidae; genus Scalopus; species Scalopus aquaticus. The sequence continues at coordinate 18,727 of PVIJ01019363.1, forward strand.
CACTGTTGGAGCTGGGGACCACACAAATACCTTCTGGACCTTTGGAGCTAAAACAGAGGAAGAGGAGCTCTACAGACAACATACCCACACCATCACTACCCAGTGGTGGTTTGGCCTAGCAGGACCGGAATTGATCAGACCATCAGCCCTCCAAATCCAGGAAGGAGTACCCCCAAAAGATGCCTGCCAGTACAAGTACCACAATTTCCCAACAATTACAACAAATCAGAAGACAAACAGGGAGAAAGAGAAATACAAATAACCAAGCAAGCACTCAGGGGAAGGACACACCGCAAAAAGAAAATCAAGCATTGGAACTCACCAATAATGACATGGAAGAACTCTGTCTCTCAGATAGAGAATTCAAAGTCATGATACTCAAGGAAAAAAATGAAATGAAAAAAATAATTAACGATCTGAAGAATGAAATTGAGACCCTAAAGAAGGAGAACAAGAGTCTAATAGAAGAACAAAAGAACACTGGGAAAAGCAATGAAAGCAGAATCGATCATATGGAAGACCGTGTCAGCAAACTTGAAGACTCAGATAATAAAAGAATCAAAAAGGAAAAGGAAATAGAAGCACAAAGAGAAAAAAATGAAAAAAACAATTCGAGAACTACCTGACACCATTAAGAAAGGAAATTTCAGAGTCATAGGAATCCCAGAAGGAGAGGAGAGGGTCCAAGGAGCAGAGAAAATATTTAAGGAGGTGATAGAAGAAAACTTTCCAAGTATGAAAATACACTTACAAGAAGCAAAAAGAACTCCAAATTACCATGATGTTAGAAGAACTACACCTAGGCATATGATAGGAAAACTCACACAAGTACAGGATAAGGAAAAAATATTGAAGCTGAAAAGGGGGAGGAAACAACGTATAAAGGAAAATCAATCAGGATGACATCAGACTTCTCCGAAGAAATGATACGGGCAAGAAGAGAATGGAGAGACATATTCAACAAACTCCAAGACAATAAATGCCAACCAAGAATACTTTACTACGCAAAGATCTCCTTCCTCTATGAGGAAAGCATAAGGACATTCCCAGACAAACAGAGACTTCAGAAATTCATCATGACTAAACCCCCACTCCAAAAAATATTACACGAAGTCCTAAAACCAAAACAAACAGAGGGATGAAAAAGAAGATCAGAATAGAACAAGAAATAAAAACACAAAAAGATAAATAAAATGGCAAATATAGATGCCAAGGTATCAATATTAACTCTAAATGTAAATGGACTAAACTCATCAATAAAAAGGCACAGAGTAGCAAGACGGATCAAAAAACAGAACCCAACCTTCTGCTGTCTACAAGAAACACATTTAACTACAAAAGATAAACACAGATTAAAAGCAAAAGGCGGAGAAAAAGTCCTACAAGCGAACGGACCAAAAAAGAAGGCAGGGACAGCTATACTTATATCAGATAAAAGAGACTTCAAACTGAAAAAGGTAAAAAGAGACAAAGATGGACACTACATCATGATAAAGGGGACAATTCAGCAAATGATATAACCCTAATCAACATATACTCCCCAAATGAAGGAGCACCAAAATATATAAGACAATTACTATCATCCCTGAAAACAGACATCAAAGAACATACATCTACATTAGATCTCAACACCCCACTCTCACCAATGGACAGATCAACAAGACAAAAAGTTAACAAGGACACTAAAGCTCTAAATAAGGACCTAGAACACATGGGCCTAACAGATATTTATAGGACACTACATCCCCAAACATCTGAATACACATTTTTCTCAAGTGCACATGGATCATACTCCAAGATTGACCACATACTAGGTCACAAAACAAACCTCAACAGATACACTAAGATCAAAATCATACCTACTGTCTTCTCAGATCATAAAGCAATCAAATTAGAAATAAATCATGAAAAGAAAAAAAGGAATCCTCTTACTTCATGGAGATTGAAACCCACACTGCTGGAAGATCACTGGACTAATGAGGAGAAATTTAAAAGAAGAAATTTAAAAATACCTAGAAATAAATGAAAAAGAAGACACAACATTCCAGAAAGTCTGGGACACAGCAAAAGCAGTAATAAGAGGGAAATATATAGCAATACAGGCTCACATCAAGAAACAAGAAACAACTCAAAGAAACAATCTAATCTCCCATCTCAAAGAACTATAAAATGAACAACAAAAAAACCCAAATCCAACATAAGAAAGGAAATCCTAAAAACCAAAGCAGAAATAAATGAAATGGAAATAAAAAAAAAAAAAAACAATCCAGAAGATCAATGAAACCAAAAGCTGGTTCTTTGAAAAAATAAACAAAATAGACAAACCTCTAGCCAGCCTTACAAAGAAAAGATGGGAGAGAACACAAATAAATAGAATCATAAATGAAAGAGGAGAAATTACAACAGACACAGCAGAAATCAAAAGAATAATCAGAAATTACTATGAACAACTATACGGAAACAAGTTTGACAACTTAGAGGAAATGGACAAATTCCTAAAACTATACAACCACCCAAAACTAGATAAAGAAGATGTAGAACATCTAAACAGGCCAATCACAAGTAGTGAAATTGAAACATTAATCAAAACTCTCCCCAAACACAAAAGCCCAGGACCAGATGGTTTCATAAACGAATTCTACCAAACGTTCAAAAATGAACTAATCTCCAGCTTACACAAACTCTTTCAAAAAATTGAGAAGGAAGGAATACTACCAAACACGTTCTATGAGGCCAGTATTATACTAATATCAAAACCAAACAAAGACAACAGAAGAAAAGAAAGCTACAGACCAATCTCTCTAATGAACACCGATGCAAAAATATTCAACAAAATATTAGCCAACAGGATCCAACTATGCATCCAAAAGATAATACACCACAACCAAGTGGGATTTATTCCAGGGACACAAGGATGGTTCAACATCATAAAATCAATCAATGTAATCCAACACATCAACAAAAAGAAAAATAAAAACCATATGATCATATCAATAGATGCTGAGAAAGCATTTGACAAAGTGCAACATCCATTCATGATAAAGGCCCTCGAAATCCTTGGGATAGAAGGAACATACCTCAATATAATAAAAGCCATATACAACAAACCTACAGACAATATTATCCTCAATGTAAGAAGCTGAAAGTCTTTCCCCTAAGATCAGGAACGAGGCAAGGATGTCCACTCTCACCATTGCTCTTCAATATAATACTGGAAGTCCCACCCAGAGCAATAAGACAAGAGAAAGAAATACAAGGAATCCAAATAGGGAAAGAAGAAATTAAATTATCCCTTTTCGTAGATGATATGATAATATACATAGAGAATCCAAAAAACTCCATAGAAAAACAACTCAAAATTATAGACCAGTTCGGTAAAGTAGCAGGATACAAAATCAACAGACAAAAATCCGTAGCCTTCCTATATACAAACACTCAGTCAGAAGAAGAAATCAAGAGAATTACCCCCTTCAAAATTGAAACAAAAAAAATAATAAAATACCTGGGAATAAGCCTAACAAAAGAGGTAAAAGACTTATACAAAGAAAACTGTAAAACCCTATTAAGAGAAATAGAGGAGGACACAAAAAAATGTAAAGACATCCCATGTTCATGGATTGGAAGAATTAACATTATCAAAATGGCCATACTACCAAAAGCAATTTACAGATTCAATGTTAGTCCAATAAAAATCTCAATGACATTCTTCAAAGAAATAGAACAAATATGGTGGAAATTCATATGGAACCACAAAAAACCTCGAATAGCCAAAGCTCTCCTGACTAAAAAGAAAGAAAATGGAGGGATTACACTTTCAGATTTCAAACTATACTACAAAGCCATAATAATTAAAACAGCATGGTACTGGAACCAAAACAGAAGCACAGACCAATGGAATCGAATAGAAGACCCAGAAATAAATCCACATACCTATGGACAAATAATCTTTGACAAAGGAGTGAAGAATATGCAATGGAACAAGGTTAACTTGTTCAATAAATGGTGCTGGGAAAACTGGACTGCTCCATGCAAAAAAAATGAAGCTAGACTACTACCTCACACCATGCACAAAAACCAACTCAAAATGGATAAAAGACATTAACGTAAGACCTGAAACCATAACATTTATAGAAGAAAATATAGGCAAAACTCTACATGACATACATCTCAGCAAAATCTTTAAAGACACATCCCAAAAAGCAAAGAAAGTCAAGGAAAAGATAAACAGATGGGACTACATCAAACTAAAAAGGTTCTGTACAGCAAAAGATACAATATTCAAAACAAACAGACACCCTACTAATTGGGATAAAATCTTTGCACACAACACAACCGATAAAGCACTGATAACTAAAATCTACAAGGAGCTCACACAACTCAACAGAAACAAAGTCAACAATCCAGTCAAAAAATGGGCAGAAGAGCTAAAAAGACACTTCTCCAAGGAAGAAAAGCAAATGGTCAACAGCCATATGAAAAAATGTTCAACATCATTTATAATCAGGGAAATGCAAATCAAAACCACAATGAGATACCACCTCACGCCAGTGAGAATGGTGCACATTAAAAAACAGGCAACAACAAATGCTGGCGAGGCTGTGGAGAAAAAGGAACTCTTACACACCGCTGGTGGGAATGCAAACTGGTCCAACCACTGTGGAAAGCCGTATGGCGTTTCCTCAAATTAATAAACGTGGAGCTACCATACGACCCAGCAATACCACTTTTGGGAATCTACCCAAAGGACAAAAAAAACACTAATCCAAAAGGATACATGCACCCGTATGTTTATTGCAGCACTATGTACAATAGTGAAGATATGGAAACAACCTAGATGCCCAAAAATAGATGACTGGATCAAGAAGATGTGGTACATATACACAATGGAATACTATTCAGCATTCAAAAAAGATAAACACATGCAATTTGCAGCAACATGGATGGAACTAGAAGGGATCATGCTCAGCGAAATAAGCCAAAAGGAAAAAGAAAAATATCAAATGGTCTCACTTATAACAGGAATATAGGGGA
>PVIJ01019364.1:0-23749 GCA_004024925.1 Scalopus aquaticus
TTATGGGTTCTTTAGGTTTTTTTTTTTTTTTAAAGATTTGTTTATTTATTTACGCATATAAGCTGGGGTACAGACCAGAGTCATGGGGCAGTGAGAGGGTTCACCAAAGATAGACTGGGGAGCATAACAGGCAGATGGACGGAAATACACTGCTGAGGGGAGCAGCAGGCGAGGCAGGAGAGGTCTGCTGCGCCATGTGGGATTTTCCCCGGCTGGGTGTTGAACTTGTGTTGCCGCTGCCGACAGCTCCACAGCACAGTGCTTAACTGCTGCGCCACCAGGGAGGCTGGTTTTTTTTTTAATTCACAAAGGAAAAGGATGAAGCCTCATCAGAACAGCACTTATGAAAGATTCTCCACTAGCATTTCACCAAAAATTGCAGGGCTCTTGTGAACTGGGGACAGCGGGAATCTGAATACATCAAACCCTACAACTTGTTTTTTCACTGAAGTAAAACATACAGGACACAAAATATGCCATTTCAACCATTTTGAAATGCACAATTCAGTGGCATTCAATATATTCATAATGCTGTACAACCATCACACCAGATATTTTCTTTTTTTTTTTTATTATCCCAAACAGAAACAAACACTCATTCTTCCTTCTGCCAGTCCCAGGTAGCACTGAATACTTCCTGTCTCCATGAATTTGCCTGTTCTAGGTATTTTACATATGCAGAGTCAGAGAGTGTCTGTCCTCTTGTGTTGGTTTATTTTGGTGTTCACCCACATCACAGCATGTACTAGAAGTTTATTCCTTTCTGTGGCTGTATAATATTCCATTGTATGTAGAGACCGCATTGTGCTCACCCAAGCACCTATCAGTGAACAGTTAGGTTATTGTCACCTTTTAGCTGTGAACAACGTTGCTTTCGATACGAGTGTACCGGTTATCTGTTTGAGGCCTTGTTTTAATTTCTTTTGGGTACATACCTAGGAGTGGAATCGCCGGTCACACGGTAATCCTGTTTTCTTTCTGAAGGAATTTAAAATGTCTTCTACAGAAACCACGTCATTTTACATTTCCCCTAGCGATGCACCACGGTCCCAGTTTCTCCACATCCTTGCCAACATCTGAGTGTAGAGTGGTAATATCTATTGGCATATAGGAATATCTATTTGCATCCTTTGTCAATTTTTAAATTTGATTCTCTTTCTGTTGAGTTGTTGAAGTTGTTATTGCATAGAAATATAACTGATTCTGTGTAGTGATTTGAATACTCTTAAGTTGTTATCAGATTGTAATTTACAAATGAGTTCTGAAATCAGGAAAGGTGAGTTCCCTAATATTTTGTAATTTAGAAAAATTTTGTCTCTTTTCACACTTTTGAAGCACAAGTTTTTATTTTTAGTGAAGTCCAACTTATTTAACCTTTCCTTTGTTGTCTGTGCTTCTGGCGTCATATTTAAGAAATCTTTGCCAGATCCAAGGTCATGAAGATGTGTCTCTGTTTTCTTCTATGTAAATGTTATAGTTTTAGCTCTTAACTTAGCTCTTTGGTCCACTTTAAGTTAATCTGTGCAGATAATGTAAGTTAAGATCCAATTTTATTCATGTGCATGTCAATATTGTTGTTCCAGTACCGTGTACTGAAGAGACGACTTTGTTCTCACTGTATGGTCTTGGTGCTGTTGTCAACATTCAAATGATCATCAAAGTGAGAGTTTATTTCAAGGCTCTCAATTTATTTCCAGGTCTGTGTATCTATTCTTCTGACCATATCATGCTGTTTTGATTTCTGTAGCTTGGCAGTAAGTTCTGAAATCAGAAAGGGTGAGTTCTCTAATTCTGTTCTTTTCCAGGATTATTTTAGCCATTCTGGGTCCCTTGAAATTTGATATGAAATTTAGGATGAGTTTTTCCATCTGTGCAAAAAACGGTACTGCTGTTTTGATAGGGATTACACTGAATCTGCACACTACTTCAGGTGGTAGTGATATCTCAATATTAAATCCTCTGATCCCTGAACACAGAATGCCTTTCCATGTCAACATATGAGCAATGTTTTAGTTTTTAGTGTACAAGTCTCATCCCTTGGTTAAATTGTTTCCTCATCATTTTACTTTATTTTTTTTTATGTTAGTGTAAATGGAACTGCTTTAATTTCCTGTTTGGATTTTTCATTGCTAGTGTATACAATGGATTTTGTGTGTAGATTTCATATCCTATAATTTTGCTAAATTCATTTATTAGCTCTAAAGGTTCTGTGTGTGTGTGTGTGTGTGTGTGTGTGTGTGTAGTGTGTGTGTCTGTGAATTCTTAGTGTATTTTATATATGAGATAACACCAACTGCAAGTTGAAATAGTTTACTTCCTTTCTATACAGGATTATAGGATTGGAAAGTGTTTCCTAATATCCATATCCTTCCCAGAACCTTAGAAAGGTAGGAAGGTTCTTATAATGAGGTCACAGTGACGTAGAGGGGGCCCTTAACCATTAGAGGTGGCGTCCTCACAACAAGGGGAGACAAAGAGACAGACATGCACGGGGGCACACGCGATGGCAGAGGTGGAGGCCAGCGGAGGAGGTGGGGGATGACAGAGGTGGTTCCTTCCACAAGTGAAGGAACAGGAAGGACAGCTGGCCACCCCCAGAAGTTGGGTACAGGGCAGGGAAGATCCCCCTGGAGTCTCAGTGGGTGGCCCACTACACCTTCATGTGAGACATCCAGCAGGGAGGCTGCGAGAGAATAAACTTCCGTTGATTCAAGTCACCCGGCTGGTGGTACTTTCAATGGCAGCCCGAGGAAGCGGGTTCACACTTCAATTCGTGTTAAGTTTTCTTTTTCTTGCCTAATTGTTCTGGCTAGAGTTAACCCCAATTCTCCCCAAAATCGTGCAACAATTGAAGAGGAAAGCACGCTTATGTCAAACCCTACGCTTACATCAAAGCCAGCCATAGACACGACAAAAAAGAAACCTATACACACATATCCCTGATGTATACTGAGGCATAAATCTCCCACAAAATGCTAGCCAGCTGAGTCCAGTATCATATCGAAAAGATTATACACCGCCGCTGAGTATAATTAACACCAGGCATGCAAGAGTAATTTAACATATGGAAATCAATCATTATAACATACAGCACACTTGTGGAAGGCACGGAAATAAATATAACCATCTCAATTGATGCACAGAAGGCATTTGACAAAATTTGATACCCATTCATGAAAAAACACTCAAGAAACCAGGAAAAGAGGAGAATTTCCTCAAAATGACAAAAGCTGTACATGAAAAAACCCAGCGAACGTGAAACTCAAGGTGAACAACAGGAAGCTGGTCTCCCACGCCGGGAGGAAGACAGTGAAGGTGCTCTCAGCTCCTAAACTCAGCACTGCTCAGCTTCTGCTGGTGCAGGAGCAGGAGGTGGAGCTGCCTGCTCCGCCCCTCAGCCGATACTACTCCTGCATCTAAAGGGTTCGCACCATCACCACACATCGAATACTATTGACTGAGTTCACATCTATGCAAATACTAGTGCTAGAACATAAAAGAGCTGAAGTTAATTGTGTACTTACTAGTATCAGGCTCTGCATTGAACTTTATACACTGAAATCCTCACAGTGATGCCAACTGGTGGGTATTATCGATATTTACCCATCTTATAAATGCGTATGTGTTGATTTGGAGACTAAATAATTTCTCCAAATTAATGCAGCTACTAGGAAACAGAACGGAGCAACTAAGGCAGGAGACTGAAAGGTCCTGTATTTACAGAGTGCCTGCAAAGACAAGCCCTCAGGCTGACTGAAGGCGGTTAACATCTGAGGAGACTAATCACAAAGGCTGGCTGGGGCACAGGGGAACACAAGGGGTCTAGCAGTAAGACCGGGCTGGCAAATGCAGTGTGGCCACCCCTCTGGCCATAGGCTGGGAGAGGCAGTGTGTGAGCAGGTCTCCTGGACAGAAGCGTGGGCCTTAAGTGGCGGGACACAACAAGCCTGAGACAAGTTTTAAAAGGAAGGATCAGGGCACTAAATCTCCCTCCCCCCACACCTGTCTGAGCTGTCCACTGGCTCAACAACAGGAAGCCAGAAGACATGGAAGTCGGCCAGGGCAGAACACAGGGCAAAGGAAACTGGGGAGAGGTCTCGAATGGACAGAGAAGAAATTCCACATACCCATGGACAGAGCTGATCATCCCAGTAAGGAAGCTTTACAGTTAGACCTTCCAACTTACAGGGCAGACAGATCTGAAGAGCGGACAAAAAGACGCTGGAGCGATCTACGCAAATAAACATCTACAGTTCTCTTTGGCCCCGTACTGAGAAAAACTATTAAAGCTACATCTCTATACAAATATTTAAAAGTGTTTCTCAAAATGACTTTGCGATGCTGGACTGAGCACACTATTTGTTTGGCCATTGCTGTTCATGAGTTTGAAGAGGAAGCAGCCATGACAGCATGGGGTTCAGAGGAGCAGGACTTACTCATTACAAGTCAGACCACTTAGCGCGACCGGCAAGGCTCTTTGTCTGCCACCGCCGTTAGCACACTACGCTCTTCCTGCATCTCCTCAGCCAAGTGTCCAGATTCCCTTCAGTTTTGCACTTTAAAATTATTTACACTCTGACAGCACTTCAAACCAGGTCTGGCATGGGACAGATGACACTTTATGGTGGATTATTTAATGAAAGAAATGAATTATCTATGACATATGCATGTATATATGTTTTAACCTTCCAGGCAAAACCAGAATAAGCATAAAGTTGGAGGTTCACAGCCGAGTAGGCTGTCTGGGAACATGTGGCCCAGTTAACAAGACTGAATCATACAGGTTTACTTGCTGGACACCATCTTTCCAATGGAGAAGGCTTTGTGAAAAGAGAGTGTGGAAATTGTTTGCTTTTAGCATATAAAGGTTTGTTTTAGGTCTTGCTTTTATCCCTAGGGATAACTACTGTGACGTGTGAAAAGTAAATCACACCTACCTGGCAGTAAGCGGGGACGCCAGCACTGAGCAGAGGTGACACGTGCCGAGTCCAGGGGTGCCCCACCGCAGCCCTGCGCCGGACACCTGCTCCCGCCTGACTGGCCGGGGCCTAGTTTCTGTTCCTCTGCTCACTCTGCCCTGGGAAGCAGCACCACTTCTTTGATGGGAAGTTTGTGGGGGTGCACTCCTGCCCTTTTTCCTTCGGGGAAGAAGGTGCCCACAAGGGGCAAACCACCTCTGCTACTTCCTTCTCAGGCAGCAGCAGCTGCTCTCCTCTCGTCAGAAAAAGGGGGCATTTGTGAACAACTCCCTTTGTTACAGTAAACTATATTGCCGACCTGACTTCCGTAAAAAACGGAGGTGACATTTTTGACCTCCATATGCTATTCTTTATGTTTCAGCTTGCTTAGAGCAGAACCAGGTAGAGGGAGGCCATTGTCTTGTTTCATGTGTCCCTCACAGCTGAAAGTGGATGTCCTTCCTGCATTTCAGACCGTCACAAAGCTTTGGGTGCATAGTAAACAAGCCCCCCAAACCTAACAAATTCCATCATGACCAGTAAATGCAGCCTCCAATCAAGGTCAAATCGAAGCTACTACTCGCAACTTCAAAGATCAATTAAAAAACACCAAAAGTAACAAAGACCTTCCACTCTCGCCTGGATTTTCTAGGTTTACTATTACCCTGGTGCTGAACACTTGGAAGAAAACTTAGAATCTTTTATCAGGAAAGGTATTCAAAGCTCACTTGATTTGTGACCAACCCCTGAAGAAAGAGAGATGCTCGTGTGCCAGGTAGGCAACTGGGTCCTCTGCACTCACCTCTGCCATGTGCTTTGCCACGAGGCCCACGATGACGATGACCTTGCCCCTGAAGCTCTGGAGCAGAGAAGCGTAGGGGCCCTGCGTCAGCTCCCCTTCCGCCGTGAACGCCGCGCTGAATGGAATGTTGACGCTGCCGGAAATGTGGCCCCGAACAAAACTGAGCAGGAAAGTTTAGGAAAACATCTTTGTGCAGACTTGAGTGTGTGAGAGAGACTGACAGCGACTGGTTTCCAGTAAATCGACAGAACAGCTTCTGTGTTCACATGGGCACTTTAGCCAAATGAGGTAAACAAAGAGCCCCCAGGAACAGGAAGCTTAAAGGTGAAAGGGGAACAAGAGAAATGCAAACTAGCCAAGATGTGAGGAGGCCCTTGGCCCTCCTCAGTGACCCACCGCAGATGCTCGGTGTGGGCGGCTTTCAGGTCAGTGCTGTCCCTGGTGTCTGACGCTTAGTCATACAGCCCAGCGCACACTCGCAGGTCTGACACGCGCAAAGGCCTCTCTGGTCTGGGCGAGCAACTGTTAACTGCCTGTGCAGTTCTGAGAGAGGCTCGGCCCTGCCTGGAGACTCTGCTGCTGGTTTATTTCTCAAGAAATGCAACTGGCATTTCCAGTCTTTCGATTTGATGCCTCCTGAAGGGGGTGATGTCTTACACTAGAACTTCAGAAGCTTTCCAATGGTTCCATTGACTTTACTGTTAATTTAGACATGAAAGGTACATGTTAGCTTAAAATATTTAGAAACATCATACAATTTTAAAGGGGAAATAGATGCATCAAAAAGTAACAAAAATGCACAATTAAAGGCATGAGAGCATAACTTAGGAAATGAAAAAAAAAAAAGAAAAAAGATTCTCCATTCAGAATCTACAGAGGGAGGCATTCAAATAACATTGTTAACCAAAGAACTCTTTAATTAGACATACAATAACAACAATGAAAACTGCCCTGCGAGAGACGTACATAGTGATATGAGGAGAGTTTTTCACTGAGAAAGTGATGGCCAGGTCAACACTTGAAGAATTAATAAAAGTTAAGTGAGGCAAAGGGCCGGGGTGGTGAAGACAAACACCTCGGCAGAAATGTTAGGCTGACAGTGGGGAGGCAGGTGGTCGGTAAAGGACAAGAGGAAAGGCCGAGACAGAGGAGCGGGGCGGGGGGAGGAGCACGTGCCCCGTGGGAGGCCGGTCATCGCAGAGCCACCCACGGGCCCAGAGCGCCTAATCAGGCAAGGAAGGGATCTACACTCCGGGAGCAAGAAGGAGAAAGGTTAGCAGGGGAATGAGAGTGAAGACCAGTTTACAGACATCTAGACAATCTCCCCCTTTCTCAGCAGTCACTGATGGTGGCCATGTAGAGGAATTTAGGTTCAAAAGGGGCACTCTCCCCTAAAAACTGCTACTTTAAATTCTTTCAGTAATGGAAAAGTTGTAGTTTTAAAAAGTTTTGTCACAGTTAACTAGTGTTTCCTCCCAAACTCATTAATCATAATTTTGAAAAAGGAAAATTGTAATTCTTTACTGACCTGAAAATTTCAAAATTGGGGCCTTCCTGATGGTGCAACAGGTTAAGCGCAGCACTATGAAGCTGTCCACAGCCACTGCAGCACGAGTTTGATTCCTGGCCAGGGAGATTCCCACATGGCACAGCAGACCTCTCCTCTCTCACCCACTGCTCCCCTCAGCAATGTATTTCAGTCAGTCTGCCTGTTCTGCTCCTCACTCTGTCTCTGGTGAACCCTCTCACCACCCCACACCTTTGGCCTACACCCCAGCTTGTATCCATAAATAAATAAATCTTAAAAAAAAATTCAAAATTGCCCCAAATTACAGGCTCATCTTTCAAAATACTACTTCTCTCTTTCTGTCTGTCTCATTAAAGGGGAGCAGAAAAATTTGAAGTTTCTACACTTCAAGGATGATGGCAGACAACACATCTTACATTAGAAATTTTCTTGTCAGGTATTACTTCATCATTTCTTTTTCTTTAAATAAAAGCATTTGGCAGTAATACTGATGTCAAATAATAATGAAAATTTCTGAAAAGTAAAGACAGAATAAACACTAACAGTGAACATTGCCTAGTAAGAGTCTTCCAGAATGGACATAAAATTTATGATCATAGGCAGATTTCATGCGTATGACCTTCTCAAACATTTACAATGATGCAGGATTCTCAATTACCCTCATAGCACTTTTATTTTCAGTAAGCACACACATTACGATGGATCTTTTCGATACCACAAGCTAAGCACCTAACAAACTAGATGTTATCAGCAAATGTACCTGCATCTGTCAGTCTAAACCTGTGGCCAGAGTGAGTTTCTGTATTTATCAAGCAGCCCTTATCAGCTGGGAACACCTTCTCTTTCTAGTGCTTTCATGGTATCAAAAGCAGCGCAAAGTTGCCTTGTCAAAGGCTTGTGTTGCAGGCCCACCCAACACTATTGCCTAAAAGGACCTCGCCCGAGTCGCTGATGAGAGGGGAACCCTCAGTTGTATGTGTGTATCAGATGACGTGCCACAACCTTGATGATCAGGATCGTGGCTGGGGAGGGAACGTGGGTATCTGATGCAAGCTGAGAGTCAACAGATTATTCCTTTGAAAATCAAAAATAAAAGCTCCAAAGGACAATGGCTAGCCTGCACTACTTTTACGAGATGAAATCTCACTTGAGTCCTCAGAGACCTCAGACGTCACGGGACCACTGGCTGAATGGTGAGTATGGTCACTGTCTACTGCTGGCTGCTCTGTAACTCTTGGAGGGTATAGGAGGTTGTGGGCTTTGTGTCCTTCATCTGCCTTTTTCCACATATAAATATTTTCTTTTTTTTTTAAGATTTATTTATTTATGCACACAAGCTGAGGTGCAGGCCAGAGGTGGGGGGCGGTGAGAGGATTCACCAGAGACAGAGCAGGGAGCAGAACAGGTAGATCGACTGAAGTACACTGCTGAGGGGAGCAGCAGGCGAGGCAGGAGAGGCCTGCAGTGCCATGTGGGAATCTCCCTGGCCGGGCGTCGAACTCTTGTTGCAGTGGCTCTGGATAGCTTCACAGCAATATGCTTAACCCATTGCGCCACCAGGCAGGCCTCATATAAGTATTTTCTGAGTACTTTCAAGTGCCAAAGCCAGTGCTGGGGCTACAGAGATTAAAAGGGCATGAGCCTGACCCCTGCCTTGCTTCTCTCACCCACAGATTACTTTCTTGCCAATGTGTTTTCTGTTTGTACCACTTAATACATATTGACTGCAAAATGCTGTACCATTGGCACTAATAAATATTATCTTTACTGTTCATTTATTTTTTCACACAAAAATCTTAAATGTTTCAAATATTTTATATTCGTTATATTACCTCTGTTTTTCTGCAGTTTTACTTATATTTATCCTGCAGAAAGTAAAGGAGAATATCAATAAAAAACAAGAGACAATGAGATCTGGAAACCCTTGGATTTAGTGTCACTTCCAAATTGTATGCATATTTAAATTTTAAGTATTTAGTTAAACTACTTGGAAGGAAATATCAGACGAGTGGTGTGTTCATGTACCACTTTAGTTATTTTAGCAATAGACTTTAAAATTATAATAGGGCCTTATACTGCTATATTTTTGATGGTTTTATGGGAGACTATGACTAATGGTTCAACCAAAAAACTAACTGAATGCTAAGCAAAATACTCAGAAGGAGAAAGACAAATACAGGACAGTTTCACTTATAATATAGAATACAGAGAAACAAAACGAAGAGTCAGACAAAACCAAATGTGTAACAGGTTCTTGCCAGTTGGCTGCAGAGCAGGAGAGGGCTGCAGGCTGGGAGTGGGGTGGGAGGGGCCCAGTGGAGCATGGTGGAGGGTTATGGGGCACTGGCGGTGGGCAGGGAGCACACATTTGTACAGGTTTAACCCCTCAGACAAATGCAGTGTTGCAAACCAACTTCACCTCAAACATACATAAATGGAGGGGGAAAAACAAGAAACAAGTTAAGAAGTGAAAAAATTTTAAGTGCGTTAAACTTGAAGTAACAGGTTAAAAAAAAAAAAGAAACAGAAACAACTTCTAGAGCCTGGGTATCCCCAGTAATATGGAATAGAAAGCTGCTTTGAGGAGTCTACTCCCCTACTGCGCCAAGGAACTTCTGGTATCCCTGACACCCTAACAGCCATTCATACTCCCTCCAGACTCAGGGGGATCGCAGTTTAGAGAAAATAGAAGGTAGTAACTTTCCACCAAAAGATGAGGATGTAACATTTGAAACAGCAAGCTCTCATATGTTATTTTCAGTAATCTAAGATTCTGTGGATTACTTCAGGGGTTCTGTAAACACTTAAAAACTACATTTCAAAACGTGTGGTTAAAAATATGCATGTGAAAACTTACTCTATGCTAGTTCTAGCTCATAAGAGACTTTTAAACCCACTAACCCTTGTTATAGTTAGTAAATGTTGTGTCATCTTATGGATAAAATTAACTAGGATAAAGTCTATTTATATTTTATATATTGAATTTCTAAGAAAGATTTTATTTTACAAGGGCGGTGCTCTGTTAAAGTCTGGAATCATTTACCTGCATATAGAGAATCAGGCATGCTCTCTGAGAATTTGACAGATGATGAAAATATAAAGGGGAAGATCAAACAATTAATATTTTGTAGCTGTTCATACTTTGATGCCAAAAAAATCAGAACTTATGGCATATTTAATAGGAAAATGTCAGTGAAAAATGTTTTAACCTGTTCTCTGTAAGCTAATAATCTAAAAATTGAAATAAGTGCAGTTCACTGTTAGGATTTAGCAAGCTCTTCCTTTAGGCTATGAAGGAAGACTGAGTGTGTAATCGTCATCATCTTGGCACAGACTTTATCTACACAGGAAGGATTCGAATGCCCTCAAGAATAGCATACATGCCAAAAGAACACAAAAACCAAGAAGATACCCTGAAAATTCTGATGTTTGGAAAACATTTTAAAGTCTCTGGTATGTAGCAGTGTCTCAGGAAATAATACCCAAGTGCACTCTGGCATCCAGTTTAAGAGCTATTGAATTCAGGGGACCCACCCCAGGTATGTTCATTGTTTTCACCACATGACCTCTAGACAGCAAGTAAGCAAGCACTATGAACAAGAGTGCCCCCTGGAGGCCAAACTGTGAAGGATACTCCTCACTGTTGCGGATGTCCACCACCAGGAGCTTGGGCTTGCTGGACTTGCTCTTCTTGGCGGGTGTTTTGAAGTGGCCTGTCACTGAGAGTTCGCACAAGTCAATCAGGTCCTCTGCTGAAATCCGGGGTGATACTTCAGACTTGAGGTCATTTAATGGGATGGATTCTCTTGGCTAAAAAAAATGTACAGGCAACACAAATGCTGAGAATATTACAGAGAGAGACTACAGGCAGTGCAGGGTAGCTTCAGAGAACACGGAAAAAAGGAAGCTTTACTTTCTCACAGGTCACTATGTAGAAAGCACTGTCCTGCCCACAATAAGCTCCTGGTTCAAATGTGATAGTGCCAAGGCAGACAGCTCTTAGGAGAACACTGTGGCTACTTAAAAAAAAGCTCCTTAGGGCACATTTCACTTTTCTTCAAGGATAATTACTCTTGTGAATCACATTATTTACAATGCTGGTAATAAGAGAAACTGCTTTGTAATTCGGTATACATACCAATTAAAGAATCTGGTTCTGAAGCATGCACGGGGCTCTTACAATTCTTGCTACAGACACATGATTAAGGGGAAATTAGATTCTCAGAGATGAATGAAGAGCAACATAATGCCTCTTTAACAGGAAACCAAATTGGCAATGTATCAGCCTTAAAGGAGGTAAAATCAAACTCCAAACAATCACAGGAGCGCAGTGGCCAATGTGTCTGATACTTAGCTGTAAGACTGGTTCAGACTGGGGGCTGTTTGCACTCACTTTCTGTCATTCTTCTAAGGAGAATGCGATATTATTCAATTCAACAAATTTATTAAGCAGTCTTCATTAGTTGTCTCTCTTGAAAACCTATTTAGTATAACTTGAGAATTTAAGAACTTTTAAAATTCACTTGATTGCAAACACACAGATTCAAAAGAAACATTTCATTCATATGCTTAACAATTTTTCAAAATTGAGTCTAATTATTATCTCATTTACCCTCTTAATTCCATTGTGGAATTGCACTCCTAGAATTTCTAATTCAGAATTTCTAGGCTGGAGAAAATAAAGTGTATGACACACTTACCCTGAAAAACAATGGTTTTCAATTGGAACATGAACATCAGCTCTCATCTCTGGGCTTCCCCGTGCCCTAAATTCTTTAGTATTAAAGCACTCTCACTTCATTAGCTTTTAAATAGAAATGGAAATTGCTAAGCTTTATGGGTTTATGGTTCTTAATAAAAAACAGGCATTAGGAATTTTAATTTTCTAATATTAGGAATTAAAGCTACTTAAACATTCTGAAATTAAAAGTGCTGCAGGAAGATTAGAGAGCTTTAAAATCAGCAAGCCATACAATCAATGCTTCCACCTCCTTTTCACTAGATTGCAATCTCTGCAGGTATTTTTCCCAGCTTCCACATGAGGCTGCACATTTATGGAGATAAAATAAAGAACTTTTGATTACTTCTGCTTTCCGTCTTTCATGATGAAAGTGGCATTCCAAGCAGAGATTTTATCTGAATGACAGGTGTGCCCTGCCTGATGAAGAAGACTTGACCTTGGCATGGTCCCAATCAGATTCGTCAGACGTGAGGAGCTTTTCAGAGGAAATAGCAATTGCCAGGTGAAACGGTATGAAAAGGAGATGAACCACTGACAAATCCATGACTTTCTGAACTCTCACGATCATGTGTTAGTAAAGATTTTAATGGCATGCATGCCAGTTCCTCTGCAAATTAATTTTAAGAGATTAGTGATTACTTTGCTTAATGAAGATAATTATATTAAAACGCAGAATCTAGTTTTTCCCTTATGAGATTGTTTTATACGTGATTATTATCATTCATTGTCTAATATCCACACAGAAGTGTAACATTAAATCTCCCTCAGTACAACTTTTGTTGCACTTATTATCAATGACATTGGCATTTTCCTGTGTGACTGAAGTTAGATTCACGGAACTTTATGGACAATGGGCAAGAATTTAGGACAACTATAGGATAGCTCTGGAAATGTCTAGCATGCCCAAACACCTGTGTATACAATCCATAATAAGCTTCACTGTTCAAATTTCAGAAAACCATTTGACGGAGAACTACTTTCAAAAAAATTTGTGTTTGGGCCTCCCTGGTGGCGCAGCGGTTGGGCGCTGCGCTGTGGAACTGTCAGCAGCTCGTGATGCGGGTTCGACGCCC
Organism: Scalopus aquaticus; assembly: GCA_004024925.1. Classification (NCBI taxonomy): domain Eukaryota; kingdom Metazoa; phylum Chordata; class Mammalia; order Eulipotyphla; family Talpidae; genus Scalopus; species Scalopus aquaticus. The sequence continues at coordinate 13,103 of PVIJ01019364.1, forward strand.
AGCCGGGGAGAATCCCAAATGGTGCGGCAGACCTCTCCTGCCTCGCCCGCTGCTCTCCTCAGCAGTGTTTTTCTGATCTGCCTGTTCTGCTCCCCGCTCCGTCTCTGGTGAACCCTCTCGCCGCTCCACGCCTCTGGCCTGTACCCCAGCTTGTATAAATAAATAAATCTTAAAAAAAAATTGTGTTCTATTGCCTACCTAGGGTGAGAATTTATTTAGCAGTGTTAGTGGTAAAAACCACCTTTCAATACCGTGCCCCTGTGAAATGGCTATCTGGGAGTATTTTTTTTTTAAGGTTTATTTATTTATGCCTACAAGCTGGGGTACAGGCCAGAGGCATGGGGCGGTGAGAGGGTTCACCAGAGACAGAGTGGGGAACAGAACAGGCAGATCGAAGGAAATACACTGCCGAGCGGAGCAGCAGGCGAAGCAGTAGAGGTCTGCTGCACCATGTGGGAATCTCCCAGCCGGGCGTGGAACTCCCGTCACCGCTGCCAACAGCTCCACAGCGCAGCACTTAACCGCTGGGCCACCAGGGAGGTCCTATCTGGGAGTATAAATTATCCTAATGCTCACCAAGAGGGAACAGTCTAAACATGGTCACAAACAGGCATTTTGCTGGGTCTGCCCAGCTCCTGGGAAGATGGCTCTGTTACAAGTCTTAATGTGAGGAGTCCTGCATCGTCAGTCTTATATGTCATTTGGGAACTGCAACTAGGAGGGTTTCACTGGGTAGCCTTTCATTTCATAGGTAGCAGCTCCTACAGAACCACCACGACAGTTCAACTATGAGAATACAGGAATGGTGTCTAGAACACTCTTCCCATACTCTTTGTCGTGAATTTTGGCACTCACTTCAACCTAGTTACCCAAGAAAGAAATCTGGAAGTCACCGTAGACCTTCATTCTTCCTTATTCCTCATTTCCAGTTAACGTTTTCCCAAGTTCCACCAAAATGTCTCCTGAATGAGGTCCCTGATTCATAGCCCTCTCTCAGGCTCCACCATCTTGTTTATGAGGTAGGGAAGCTCGTGTCTTTCTCTCTACCCTGTTTTTTTCTGCTCACTCTTCATCTAAAGATGAAGAGTTCTTCATCTAAAGATGAAGAGTTCTTCATCACCTTCTACTCCATCTTACAAATGCCATTTGCATTTAAATAAACTCTGATCATATAACTTTTATAATTAAAAACACCACAATGGCTTCTAGACATTGATAGAATGAAATCCCAATGCCTTTCTAGTTACCACTCATCTTTCTTTTTCTTCAACACGAAAAACTGAAGATGACATATGCTGCTATATTGAAGTCTGCAAAACATACTCTAATTTAGTTGGAAGAGTTAGGTGAATATAAAGAAAACACAAAATAGAAGTAAAAACAAAAAAAAAAAACCTTAGGAAATCAGGCAAGGTAAGTTAGCAGTAGTAAATATACTAATGAAGAAAAACAGACAAATACTCGGGTTGATATTTTGGGGAAAATCAACAAAACAGAAAACTCTATATATGAACTCCTTGTCTGCATGATTAGAAATAGTTGATACTTTTTTTTAGTAATTTTTTTCATATGTCATTGTAGTCCCCATAGTTCTCCCAATACTGTATCACCCATGAAGCATCACCATATTCCCTTGTGTTCTTCCCTCCCCTGTTCTGACCCCCTCCTTTGCTGTGTGCCTCAGTTCTATGGTCAGCTGCTAGTTTTGACTCTTTCTTGACCTTTTGTTTGTTTTTTCTATATTCCATGTATAAGTGAAGCCATCCGGTATTTATCTTTTTCATTCCGACTAAAGAATTAGTCAATACATTTTTTTAAATGATGCTTTAATCCACTGGTGTCAAGTGGATCAGCTGAAGACTCTGGCCTGTACTCAGAGCACATTCTCGGGATGGGCCAGAAAAGCCCCTGCAGAGACCTGCAGTGCTTTCACTCTCCACAGCATGCTTCTGTATTTTGTTCTTTTGTTTGCAGTAACTTTGGTTTACAGCACTGCATATGCATTAGGGGGACAGGATCACAGCCCTTTAGATACATGTTACCACATCCACCCTCAAAGCATCCACAGTCTTAGTCATTTCTTTTCTGACTTCCTCTCAGAATCATAGAATTGCCCCATGAATTCTTGCAATTTTTTCACTGAGTGGTAAGCAAGGATTTAAAAAAAAACTGGTTGAAACTAAAAGTCTGGCGGTATCTGATAGGGCCGATATTCTACATAAACAGAGATTAGGACAGAACTTCGGTTTAGAGCTGGCTCCAGAAGTTGCAGTGAAGCAAAAGGACAGAATCCTGTTTCTATTGAAAAATCTGGTGGTGGGCCTCCCTGGTGGCACAGCGGTTAAGTGTTGCAATGTGCAGCTGTCGGCAGCGGCAACGCGAGTTTGACGCCCGGCCAGGGAGATTCCCACATGGCGCGGCAGACCTCTCCTGCCTCGCCCGCTGCTCCCCTCAGCAGTGTGTTTCCGTCCATCTGCCTGTTCTGCTCCCCGCTCTGTCTCTGGTGTGAACGCTCTTGCCACCCCACACCTCTGGCCTGTACCCCAGCTTGTATGCATAAATAAATAAATCTTAAAAAAAAAAAAGAAAAATCTGGTGGTGGTCTCCTGGGTTTCTCTTCTACTGAATGGAAACTAGGCTATGGGGGTGACAATGATGTCGTCTGTACAGCTGTTATATTATGATGCTGGATACCTGAAATTTACATGACCGTATAAACCAGTGTTACCACACTAACATCCGTGAAACAGAAGACAAAGCCGAGGAGTGACCCGTCATGGCTTACCTTCAGTGCCTAGCGACGATCAGAACAATATGTAGTAGGAAAGAAAGATGCTTGGTAAGCTCTGAGGAAACCAGAATGCTGGCTGTTTCGCAGCATGGTAAAATTTATTTCTCAAGCCCAAACAGCAAAACATCAGAAAGTCTCCCCAAATATCTAAGTGTAAGATAAACATCTGCACCATTACCACTGCTATTTACATTATTCTGAGGAAGTAGGCAAGGCAATTAAATAATAGAAAGATATTAGATGTATCTAGTCCAGAAAGAAGAGGAAAATCAAATAATTTGCAGATGCTATTATATAACTGGATAATCTGAATCAACTGTAAAATTATTACACATTATGAAGGGATCATAATGTGGCTGATAGATGATAAGGATGTGCCAGGGAAAGCAGTGCTTCCTGAGTGCAACAGGCCCACATGTTAACTCATTTACCCTCCCAGTAGTCCTATGCATGTGGGTATTGTTACATCTGTTTTATGTACAACAAGAAAATAGGTCACATTGGTGAGGCAGAGCTGGGACTGAAAAATTCCACGGTATATTCTTAAACACTATGCCCAACTGGAAAACCAACAATGTATCCATTAAAAATGATGAACTAGAAATATCTCAATAACAATGGCAAAAGAAAGATTAAGAAGAATAATCCTATCAAGAATATGCAAGGAAACTAAAATGCCACAAAGGAACTTAAAAAGAAGTCATGAATAAATGGAAAGACATAACCTGTTTTTTGGTTGCGGATGGCGCTCATTATCATGTCAATTTTTCCTATTTATTTATACATTTAATCAATCACAACAGAAACACTAAATTGATTGTTTTTTCATGGGAAGGAAAAAAAGACAAGCCAATTCTGAAATTCATGTAGAAACAAGGTGCTAATTATATAATTATATTAACCTCTTGGTATTAAGAAATAAATAGAAATACATGAATTTAACTATAAAATACTTAGAAATGGATAATATATATTTGAATCATAAAGAGGTATTTAGCATCAACGTGAACTATTTAGTTTATTCAAGGAAAACATTTTACACTAATCTTACACTAGTTGAAATATCTTACTTTATAATTATAAAAGATTAAAATCCAGATTTAGTCAAGTCTATCAAAATTCTGTCCACACTTTGCTAAGTAATTTACTTAATTTCTATACAATTTATGAATAATCTGTAATGCAGATAGGTGTAGGTTGGAATAATGCCATTTGAACAAGGTTTTCAAGTTGTTCATTTTGGGTTTGGGGGGAACAAAGAAAGAAATAACCTCTGGCAATGAACTGTCTAGCAGATGTGCGAATACTGCAGACAAACACTGTCTTTTCCTTTTTTTCATCTTGCACCTTTCTTTGTTAAATTCTGTATTAGCTCCTGTACAAATAAGGTTAAGAGATTGAATTTTTATAGTTAAGAGGTTGAATATTTCATAAGAAACTGAATTTTTAATAGTTTGTTTCTCCCCTAACATGGCTTAATTTTTCACTTTGCATTTTTTATAGAATATCCTGGGAGAAGGCCTGGAATAATAGTCATTTATCCTGGGATGGTGAAAATCATCACACTCACTGAATCTCACATCTAACAACTGTGTCCACTGTTGCAGCCTTTCTGTAGGACTGTGCCAGAATCATTTCTCTTTAAATACCCTGGAATGTCATGGATACATGAAATGAACTTTGAGGCTGCAGAAGGAAGATCTCAGTATAAGACCCCAGATGGTTATTCTAATTGGAATAACCAATCTGTGCTCATCACTCTTCATGAAGAAGGTAAGTTTTACAGATTTAGTGGTGGAAAAATATTGCTACAGGAGCTGTATCAAATGAATACTGAATTAAGTCAGGTTGCAAAGGAATAAAACCGGCCCAGCGTAACACTGGCAGCCAGTGGGTATGCTGATCCTGTGTCAAAGATCAGCCCTAGTGCCGTGCGAAAGTCGGCCGCGTCTTATGTGCGAGCAACAGTCCTGAGCGGGATCCTCTACCCTATAGCGGGGCAGCTGCTGTTTTCTCCAAAGATGGCCACAATTCAGGTTTACTTTCTCCTTTGTGTTCCCATCAAGAATGACATCCCTGGGCCTCCCCAGTGGCACAGCGGTTAAGCGCTGTGCTGTGGAGCTGTCGGCAGAGGCGATGCGAGTTCGACGCCTGGCCGGGGAGAATCCCACATGGTGCGGCAGACCTCTCCTGCCTCGCCTGCTGCTCCCCTCAGCAGTGTATTTCTGATCTGCCTGCTCTGCTCCCCACTCTGTCTCTGGTGAACCCTCTCGCCGCTCCACGCCTCTGGCCTGTGCCCCAGCTTGTATGTATAAATAAAAAAAAAAATCTTAAAAAAAAAAAAAGAATGACATCCCTAAAGCCCCCTTCTAATACAACCCCCACCCAAGCCTTGTTTCTTCCTCTCCAAACTACCCTCCCTCCTCCACTGTGCTCAAAACAATACACTCTAGAAACTACCCAGTGTCAGTCACTCCGGACTCTTGTTTGGCTGCGGGCTTTTTTCTGCCCTGTTCACCTGCTGCATCTACAGGGCACCACTCCATTCAGAAGAGACGGTGTGCCCTGAAATCTGGGACTTCAGGAAAGTGGCATTTACTAATCTTTATTTAGCATGAAAGACCAGGGATTTCTGTAACTCAGAAACCATGAGTGCAACTACGAAATCTGTTTTACCAGGGCAACTTCACAAAAAGGATAACAGTAAATACTAAAAAATACAGTGACAAGATACTTAATGTGGAGATATTTCCAGCCTCAGACAGTTGCAGTGAAAACAGTTTTTTTAAATGAATGAGAAAAATATGCAGGGTCATGAGAAAAAGCAATGATGAACGTGCATTACTAATTCATAGCTTCATGACCTGGAAATGAATTTTCCTTGAGTCCTATTGCTACATTTATTTATTTATCCAGTTTTATTCTGCAGTGGAGTTTTGTTTCGGCTTACTCTTCCACACAATTCAGTACATGTTCCATCCCTTCCTAATACATTATTTCCATGCGCCAAGATAGTTTTCTGGTGTGTTGAATTAAATTACACCCCAAATTTGGACCTGATATGCTGTGGAAATGAAGTTTATAGAAAATGATAATGATCTTGCTTATGCCACACTTGAAGGGGCCTGTTTCAAGTAACAACAGAGACTGGAAAATGGATTGCATGGTGGTGATGGGCAAGGAAAGGGATACTGGTGACCTCCCCTTCATCTGAATCACAGATCTGTTTGCAGTGACCTTTGCTTGTGTACTTCAGTATGCAAGGAGCTTGGGGAAGATGCAGCCCGCTCTCCCGTGACCTGAGAACTGGGGGAAACTTCCTCTGCACTGGCCTTGAGGGGCAACACGATCCGTGGCTGGCAAGTGGCAGGCGCTCAGTCCGTGCCTGATGAGTGAGTGAAACAGTCAAAATTCTTTTAGAAAAGATATGGAAAAGTGAAACTAAACAAGTTTTTTTTTTATTATCTTTCTCTTGGGTTTTCCTTAATCTCTACGAACATTTCTTTCACTTCTTCACACAGCTTCTCTTGAAGCACAATTGCTAACATTTCTAACTTTCAGGGTGGAGAAGTTTGTCACTCTCAGCTCTGCTGCTGCCGCCTGCACTTAGCCCTGCTGAGGCTCACGCGCTCCTGTACCTACACCTGCAGTTACACTTGGCTTGCTGTAGATGTTCTGTTATCTTTTACTGGTTTCAATGGAAAAAAATCTTCAAGTTTAGGAGGGAGCAAAGACTTTCTGGGGCGAATTTCTCACTGATTGATTTTTGCCTTGAAAATGTCGGTGTTGCATGTCATTCCATTAATTAAGACCTGCTTCCACCTTCAAAAGTGTTTTGAAGGCCAATCGCAGAGCATGTGCGATCAGGACTGAAAGAGTCGCCTGGGACTTTTGTCAGGGGCTGAGAATAAGGTAGATGTCCTCGAGGGTAAGATCCAAACATTCTGGTAATAGTATAATTTAGTCACGTGAATACAAAGTATTGTACAATGGTGATCTTCTCTATCTTCAGCCTACATGTAATTGAGACAATACTGTGAAATTCTTGTAATCACTCCTTTTTTTAGGATGAGGGATGCTTATCACAAAGGATTTAAGAATTTGTCCAGGAATTCTAATGCAGCTCTTGCATATGAACAGCTAACTGAGTAATCTGCTACCCCCATGATGAACAGATTAAAATATAGTGATAGACTATTATAAATTACAAACAGAAGTAAATTACATGTAAAGGAAATAATCAGCTACATTATACTGATCTTTCATTGAAACTGTACCTGCTGTAACTGTTCCATTATTCCAGACTGCTTACAGAGAGGTCATTAAATAATTGCATTACAACATAAGCAATAAAGACGCTAGATGCAAAGCTAAGCGTCTGCTCTCAACCCATTTACTGCTTTAAATAATTTCATGAGGCACTGTTTAGTTCACTTTCAGATTTACATTCTATATTATCACCATAATTTGTGGATTAAAAAAGGCCACATAACTGTGCATTTTAAAGATTTTATCCACATTAAATTCATTTAATCCATATTTAAGGCATATCTGTAAATTGAGGATAATTCAAGAAAACTTTGCTTTATGACAATATTATATACAGTCAGTGAACATGATATAAATAAAAATTTGAATTATTTCATAAAATCCTGGGCATGTTCATAATCAAGAACATGAAAACTCTTGCACATTCACAGTATGCATACAATTAAGTTATACCAGTGTCAGTAGATAAACATGGTGACCAAAGTTCAATAAAGAAATTCATTGTTGACCACACTGTTTTCAACACATTCACTTTTTAAAAATCTGTTTTATTCTATTCATCAGCTACATACTTTTATTTATTTATTTATTTATTTATTTATTCTATTATTATTATTTTTTTTTTTTTCAAAAAATAAGTTGTGGTCAGAATTCTCAAGCTATTTAAGGAAAAGTAGATGAGAAAGATGTTGGCACTGGAAGAAATAACTCTTTTGGCAATTCTTTAATAGTTTCAGGATGAAAATAGTATTAAAACCAAGAAGTAAAGGTCAAAGTGAGATCTTAAACTGAAATTACTGAGGTAAAACTGCCAGAAAGATTCCTTTTTTGGGGAGCCAGCCTCCCTATCCCTCCCTTCCCTTACTGTTTGTAGTGAGAGTAATACAGCTGCCGCAGCAGCCATGGAAAGCAGGATGCCAGACATCTGACAAAGGACTGATCTTAAAGATCTATACAGAACTCACACAACCCAACCCAACGAAGATAAATAACACAATAAAAAAAATGAACAGAAGAAATAAGCAGACATTTCTCCGAAGAAGACCTACAGACTGAAAATGAGCACAAGAAAAAATGTTCATCATCACTGACCATCAAAAAAATGCAAATCAAGACCACAAGGAGATACCACCTCACACCTGTGAGAGTGGCCTACACTGAAAAGACCAGAAACAAGTGTTGGCGAGGGTGTGCAGAAAAGAGAGACCTCCTACACTGCTGGCGGAAATTTAGACTGTCTAGCCCTTATGGAAAGTAGTATAGAGGGTTCTCTCTCTCTCTCCCTCTCTCTCCCTCTCTATATATACACATATATATACATATACACACATATATATATAAATATAAGTAGCCGTTTTTCTCTATATTTCTAGAGTCAGAGACTATAATTTCTAGAGTCAGAGACTATAATTATTAGAATTGTTTGTGTTCAACTACTATCATGTTTACAAGTGTTTTTAGTAAATACAACTTGATCATGATGAGCAAATGTGGAGCCTTCATCTATTTAGAAAGGAAAATCACAGAAGGTGCAAAGGGGTGAGAATTGTGAAGACTAACAAAAACACCTAATCAGCTGCAAAATCTACTATTACCATACATGAAATAAAGTTGGAAAATGTTTTATTAAAATATTATTTTGGGGCCTCCCTGGTGGTGCAGCGGTTAAGTGCTGCGCTGTGGAGCTGTCGGCAGTGGCGATGTGAGTTCGATGCTCGGCCGGGGAGAATCCCACATGGCGCGGCAGACCTCTCCTGTCTTGCCCACTGCTCCCCTCAGCAGTGTATTTCTGTCGATCTGCCTGTTCTGCTCCCCACTCTGCCTCTGGTGAACCCTCTTGCCGCCCCACGCCTCTGACCTGTACCCCAGCTTGTATGCAAATATAAAATAAATCTTAAAAAAAATATTACTTTTTACAACTTAGAGCCTAATCTATTAAATTTATTAAAATACAAAAAAACTATACACATACTAATTGAAATTCAACTTCATGGAAATAATGTGTTATGGTAATACTGCAAAATCTGAAATATGAGAATTATAGCTGAAAGTTCAGTAAACCATTTATAGAAAGCCACAAGTCTAGAAATAATGACAGTATCGAAAAACCTGAATGGCATAGTTTTTCAAAATTCTATTTCATTCATCAACTTACCATGAAGAAGTGCACTTTCTTATTCTGTTAACATTTTTATAATTTCCCTTTTGTTTCTATAATTCTCTTAGTACATAACAAGTTGTTATACAGACTGATATGAATGTGTAGAGAAAGGGGCAGCTTGCTCCCTTGAGGAATAAATCAAACAATCTTCCTCACTATAATCAAATAGATACATTTTCTGAAATATTTGCATTAATTCAGTTATGGATTAGTAAACAGCAATGTTAAAAACACGTATAATAAGCAATATGTTATGACATATGAATTTTAACATCCATCTTCTTTAAGTGTAAATTAAATCTGCAAATACATACCAGATCTGTCCTTGGAGGATCTGGACACTCAGTGGAGAAATAAGGAGTCGAACTTCTGCCTCCACTGCTGTCAGAAGGCGGCTTTGGAGGCTGGGCATGCTGTCTGTAAGTAGCACTTTTAGGAGTCCAACAAAACAGGTTGATTGATTCTCGCACACAGCGTTCGATGTCAATTTCTAGACAGAATATTAATAAAATAATCATACAGAAATTGAATCGCCCTTAAAATCCTCTGTGTTACACCTATATATAGTTTCTTGAGTTAAATGAGGAAGGTTTAAATTATGCTTCACATAGGGAGAGATTTAAATTACAATCACTTGATTAAAATCATAAAACAAGTAACATTTTCATATTTACCTTCCCTTTTTCAAATTTGAAATTTAAGCACCTTTGACATAGAGTAATATATACAGGAAGGTTATTACAGTTCGAAATTATTTTTGTGGGTTTTTTTGGACCGTAGATCTTTAGGAGCTCAACATTCCCCATGGAGGGTAAGCAGTTTTTGCCTGGGAATGTGGAGAGAGGCAGTAGAAATGCAAACTGTTGTCTAGGAAGGAGTTGAACACAGAATAATTTTTCTCTTGCTTATTCCTAAGATTAGTAAATGGCAGATATTCTCATTTCCTCCATAAAAGTCCAAGTATGTCAGCTCAGAGATACAAGGAGAACAACATATTACACATTATAAATAAACAAGGGATCAAATTCCCCTTTCTTTTTGAATGAGAAGCCTATATCTGAGGAAAAGGAAACAGCCACTGAAGTTGAGTCAGTTGAATTAGAGCTGTCTGCTTTTAAAAGGTAGAAAAACCACGTTTAGCAGTTTGAGGAATCGCCATACAGCTTTCCATAGTGGTTGGACCAGTTCACTTTCCCACCAGCAGTGTAGAAGAGTACCTTTTTCTCAACATCCTTTCCAGCATTTGTTGTTGCCTGTATTTTTAATGTGTGCCATCCTCACAGGTGTGAGGTGGTATCTCATAGTGGTTTTGATTTGCATTTCCTTGATTATAAGTGATGTTGAGCATTTTTTCATGTATCTGTTGGCCATTTGCTTTTCTTCTTTGGAGAAGTGCCTTTTGAGCTCTTCTGCCCATTTTTTGACT